>BQNB010168322.1:0-13901 GCA_026074375.1 Tanacetum coccineum
CATGAAACTCCCTAGTAACATGATATGATAAAATTTTAAGTTTCTTCAAAAGTTAGTCGATGATAAGTTATGTTAAATATATAACGTAATTGTTTTATAATGCGTCGATTGTTGATTAATAACGATAATTGTATCGGTTTTAATAAAATCAAGTTTTATAATATTATTATATATTTTTATAATTAATATAAAAATATTATATTTTATATTTTTAAGTTTTCAAAAATGGCAATATATGCCCTTGGTTTATAAACTTTTACAAGTTTAGTCCTTTATATATAAAGTATATATAATTTAAACCTTTAACTTTAGAACTTGGCAAGATAGGTCCTTATAGTTATAACTTTAGAATAATAACATTTTCAGCCGCTTTAGTTATAAATTTCATAAAGTTACGATATATACCCCTAGCATGGAATACTTTTGCAAAACAAGTACAAAAAGCCATGCAGGCTTATTTTAGGATTACAAATGACATTTGCAGGTTATAGCTTATTAGAATAAGCTAAAATAAGATGTTCTAACGTAACAAAAGTTTAGAAAAAGGATTTGTTAGCTAGAAAATCAAAACGGGTCGTACACCTTAAAATGAGATGATCATACACCTCAAAACGATATCATGCACCTATTCAAACCACTTAGCACACATAAATTACACATAGCACACAAGAATCACACAAAATGAACTCTTAGCCAATTCTAAAGGTATCACTAACCTGATTAAATCACGGATGTTACATATTGTTTCACTTTGATACATCATAAACACATCCAACTCTAAATTTAAAACCCACATAGTCACAACTTATCCACAAAACCACAACCTTTTTCGTTTGGAGAATCAAAAGTAATCTCTCTTCTTATAAGCATCTCATCAAACAGGTTGTGTACATACAAACAACTAAACCCATCTATAAAATTAAATAAGCAATATAATAATGAACTTCAAAATACTAAATTTACCTGATGATGGCTGAGGCGAAGAGTGAGCACCTTCTGCGCTCTGAACAGCCTGACTAACATCATCTTTATGACTCCTCTTATCTCTATAACTGAACCAAACATGAAAACTTGCACAATATATCTTTTACAATATAGTTCAAACCCTAATAAGTGTAATCCTAAATCGTATTGCAAACAGTATACCTCGATTCAATTGGAAAATCTACAACATCTCTAACCAATGGCATCTTCAAAATCATCATAGAAGGTGCGGTTAAATAATAAAAAACTGCAATTAAGTAAAAAAAATTGTGAAGAAGTAATGAAGAATGCTATAAAATACCTGTGGCAATTTTGTGACGATGATGAAGTAGGAATTTTTTAAATGATATTGTCTTTGGAGCCGGAGGGTTCATATCTCATTTATGTGCAGGATGATGATTCATAATCTTGCTTCGAATAAATGTTAACTGTATGAATTCCGATCTTACTTTATGTAACTGCCGGCATTAGTTGTGGTTTAGAGACTCTTAAGTTCACCACGGGCTTATAAGCTTTTAATGGATACTGTCCCCATTAAATTAAGGGGCTGTATCTTTTAATATAATAGATATTTAACAAAGGATCAAGAACGTGTACCTTTTGCATAACGAAACACCTAAATAACAACGTTGTCGTATAAAACTAATACCAACGCGAACACCACTAGATTACAGTATAAGTCCCTCTAGAACACACAACACAATACGTTCGCGAAAGCAAACAAAACGTATGGTTAGTAGCTATTATGATAAAGCAAACGATCTGTACCCACACTCTTGACATCACCTACACTGAAAACCCTTTTGTTGTTTCTAGTTGGTGACGCACACCAAAAACCGCAAACCAAAACCCTTGTTGTTGTTTACAGCCGACACACTAAAGGGTGAGGAGCTTGTGAGACAGCGACAGGATTTTATAGGTTTTTGTAAGTGTCAACTAAAAAATAACTCAGTGATTCAATGCCAATTACCTTTAAAATACACTAATATATTTCAACGTTCGTTTACTCTAATACACTATTACTATATTACACAAAATATATTACATATTATTGTTCTCAAAACTACTTAATTAACGGGAAGCGTGCGACTCCATATTGCCCGACATCAAATTCCCGGCACAAATATCAATTTATTACCGATGGCCAATATATCCCAACAGCTCCACTTGGATCACACTATATCAAATAAATATAAAAAACAAATTGGCTAAGCGTCTAGCAACACGAACGCCAATAACTTCCAGCAAACAGACCAGCGTGTGATGGTTTACATAAAGTCACGGATGAAGATGAATTATGTATTACAATACCCTTTGTTACTAACCGATACCCGTGATAAAAAATGGAATGGATACAAATGTCATTTTCCCCTTTTTCAAACGATTATGTTATCTCGTATATATTAAGTCAAGATTACCAAAAAATCATATAGAAACATATTCTACTTGAGTTTTTCGGAGCGTGGCCCACAAGCATACATCTGATTAATCAACAGTATGGGCCTAGAGGCATCATAACTCAACTAATGAAAGTAGGAAAAATTTTATTGACTTACAAGTTGGCCAAGTCATATCTCCATAATTATTTCAAATATCATTATTAGCTACCTTTTCAGTGATACCTTTAAACTAAAATAAAAAAAGATTATCCACACATGCAAGATCCTACTTGGCATCTCACAGATCAAATTAAGATTAAGTACACTAAAATCACTCACAAGATTAACTTATGACAGACTGATCCAATAAAGTAATTATCTTTGTTTAGTTGGAGAAGTCCAATAATGCATACTTATAAATATCATAAAGTGAGTTATGAAACGGACACAATCATTTAATATCTAAGATATCACCAAGTCACTTCATTTGTCTTAGGTTCAACTATATATCTCATATTGTTGACGACAACTGACATAATTTTTGAAATAATAAAAATAAAAATAATTATTCACTGGATTAAACATGGTCAATTAAAGGACCCACAAGTTTAAATAATATAAACAAAATAAATACTCAAGTATCACTATATCAAATCTAAATAACATTGTCCTTAGACATCACTTTAATCCAAATACTAAAAGCACAGATCTATCTTAAACTACTGTATACTACATTAAAGCGAAGATCCCAATGCTCCATAGCATGTTAGATAACCTGCTATTCCTTTGATAAAGCCTACCGATGAAAAGGATGCACAGCTAGATTTTAAACCTGTGTGAATTTTTTTACTTGTAAGAAGATCTTATTCTCAGCTCAGTGTACAAATACACTCAAGACACGCAAACATAATGATATCTTACTCTGGATTGGGTTTGGTGAAAGGTAGTTTAAAGGGGGGCTGTCACTTAAATAAAAAATCTAGAACCACACGCGAATTATAATGAAATTGCAATGAATGAATATAAAGTCAAAGAGAAATCTGAAGAAAAAATTGTAAACGCAAAAAATCTAATAATAGGATTACGTAAATTATATATAGTAAATATATATAATAGATATTAAGAGTCTACGAAATTAATAAATAAACCAAGATTTCAACTCATCGAAAATTAAAACAATTATCTCGAATTTCATCAATAACAACTCAATGGAACAGATGAGCAAAGCTAATCAAAATGAAAAGCAAGCTAGGTAGTCAATCGCTATAGTTTAAGGCATAACAAGACAAAAGTAAGTAACTATTGAGCATATGGGAAAAACGCTTAAATCTACTAGTCAAAAAAAAAACAAAAAAAAAAAAAAAAATAAGATAGAAATTATCAAAAAAAAAAAATAGTCAAAGCCTAAACAATATCAAACAAAAGAATCGTAATCACTAGACTAAGAGAATTATATGAGAGAATCGTCATCTACTAATTAAGTCATCAATCAAGCATTGGCACAATAGTAAAGAGCAATCTACTCAAAAAATATACAGCTTCAAGAAGATTATAATCACCAATAAAACACAAAGAACTAAAATTAATCGTTATATTGATCTTAATATCTTTATAAAGAATTTGATTTAATACTACAAACAAGAGTCTACCTTAAGAATATAGTGAGTTATACAACTGGATAAAATCAGAAAATAATGAAATCAAAGGCATGTTAATAATTAATATACTAAAAGCGATAACTGTCAGTAACATAACAGATTCTACAAATTATTAAAAAGTAGCAATCTAACCGCAAAAATAAATCACATTAATGTGAAGAAAACAACTAACATAAAGCACTAAAGCATAAGAGAGAGATCAAGCAATTTTGCATACGCAAAACATATTCAAAAACCTAATGCAAAATATCAGGATGAAAATTATGAGCACTTATACTAGAATCTCTTTTTACTTTAGACGAATCAAATTCTATTAATTCAATAATAGCATAGGAAGGATAATAACCCAACAGTGATTAAGAAAGATATAATCAAACAATTCACACAAAAAATCTATCAAGAATTTCAAATACATCACATAGTAAAATAAAAGACAACTTAGACATACAAGAATTATCTTCAATTTATATACAGCGTTTTTGATACTAATATCACGCGACTAAAGAAAAAATATTTCATATGAATTCCAACAGATAAAAACATGCATCAAAAGCCATATAACCAACACAACCAAAAATCCTTCAATTGGACGAAACACATTACGAACAAGAAAATAATGTATAGATATAAATACAACTTTGGAAATAAACTTGGATATAAGATTATTCCCATTAAGAGATAATAATCTATTTTCAATTACAGTAACTATATAAAATTAAGTGAATATTGATAAACAATAACTGTACCACAATAAGCAGAAGCAATTTATTGAATAATTATTCACATAAGAGCTCATCAGAATTTATAAGAGCAAAAACTAACGTTTTGAATTTATATTAACATTACTCAATATACAAATAATTTATAAAATTATTCACAACAAATTCTTAGCATCGCTATGCAAATTAAAACAAACAATAAATATGCTAAAACTGAGAAAAAGCTATAACAATAACATTTTCATGGAGAATGACTTTATAGTGAAATCAAACAATACCAATTTACAGTTGTATGATAAACAAATAAATAAAATAAAAAAAATCATTCATAACAAAGGTAACCACGATATGGATGGAAAGAAGAGAGGAGGGGGGGTGGTGGTAAAGACTTAATGTACACAAATAAAAAAACAAACTTATAGAATCAAATTAGAAATACGAACACGACATAATAATATATTAAAGCTATAAAGAAAATCACCTAAAATATTAAATCAATACATAATAAGATTCAAACAAAAATGATGGATGAAGCAAAGTTATACAATACATATCTACTACAAACACAACAAGTAGTATGAAGAATAAAAAACCCTAAATTCTAGAGACTACAGAGATGAGACATTTCTATACAGAATGAAAATAAGTCACAAAAAAACAAACCAGTCACAAATGTCAGGAAATCCAACTTATTCTTACTCTTAAAAAGACCATTATATAATACTTTCTAGACAGTTCTCTTTCACACTTGAGGGGATAAGGAAAAAGATCAAAATACACAAATTGCGCAAAACAAACATTAGAATTATTAAAACTATAATACAAAATAATGAAGATGCATTCCGCAGTACAAATAAAAAGCAAAATAGAGAGCCGCTAAATAACTTAATCAAGAAATATCCAGATACATAAGATATATAGGATACGAAAAAAAAATAATAAATTATACTGATATTAAGTATATAAGAAATTTCACATTAAGATAATTCCACACAAGCACAACGAAAATGATCATTATAAACCTCTACATCTACCATTATAGACGAATAACGAAAGACGTCATAAATCAGAAAACGATAGCGATAACCGAAAAATATAAGTGCACTAACGAAATAACGGAGACACTATAAATCAGAAAAACAAATAAATAAGCAAAAAAATAAAAAAAAAAAGAAAAAAATAAAAAAAAAAAAAAAAAAAAAATAAAAAAAAAGTGAAAGTGAAAAATCTGACTAATAAACCATCTATAGAAATAGATGATAAATCAAAATAACTCAAAATTTCAAACTTCAAACACATATGAATTTATGCTAGTTATAGTTCTTTTTCAGCAATGCTGTAAGCGATAATATCATATTCAGACTAGAAATATTCAAGTAAAATTACTAATAGAAGCCTACAGATAACATACCAAACTGATCCAATATCTTTCTAAAGAAGATATATATAATATAAAATAAGCGAGTCTATCAAAATCCAAAGAACTCAATAATAAATATCACATATGAGCAACAACATTTTTTTTCAAGTAAAGGGAGTAAAAAGATATAAAGAAAATAAGTTATACGACACATTAGTATTAATCTTAGCGTAAAGGAATATCACTAATAAAAAGGATCAACACAATTAAAATGAAAAAATCTATTTGTAATGAAAGTATATGTCCAAAAGACTGAAAATACAACCTACATTCATCAAAGATGAACAAATCAAAAACCATCAAATCTTAAGTAAAAAACAAATACATTTAGAGAAACAATTATTCTCCATACACATAGATATCATATAATGTAGCCACAATCTTATTATCAACCTAAAACATATATATGGAAGATTGAACATATTAAAAAAAAGCAAACATCAATAAAGCATAGTATATCAAAAAATCATCCAGAAGAAGAACTAACGAAGATTAGTAAAGAAGGTCAACATTGAAATAACATTATGATAACAAACAGGTACGAAAATAAGTCTAACACTATTCTGATCATGAACACATTTATAGATTGTGAGAGTTTAACATAGAAATATAGAAAGAGATAGTTGTAAGAATGCAGGAAAAAATGAAATCTCCACATAAGACTTCTCTTAAATATATTATGTGAAGGTTATTATAGGAAATTGTATTGGTATTAACTTATAGACTCTATAATACTATTTAAAAGATAAAGATTTGATATAGTCTCCTACGAAGTATGAGATATTTCTCTAACTTTTACAGTATACTTAAACACCTATAACAGAATATAGTTGATTCAATACTTATCATGTTAATATTGTTTAAGTTAATAAATCAAACTAAACCATTATGTAACGACTAATAAAATAACAATAAAAAAAAAAAGAGCCATAAATGTAAAATGATAAAAATAATTTTGTTATGTATTTAGAAGTAAATAGTAATGAAAGAAAGCATAGACAACCTAAGATATAAAAAATAAAAAAAAAGAATATTGAAAAACTCTTAGTACTTGAACACAAAAAGACGTCGTAAAGATAGGACACCTACACATCATAATGAAATATATAAGAGCCAAAAGAAAAGAGCAAGAAGTCACCACTTTTACAGTACTGAATCTACATGATGAAAATTCGAATTGTTTCCTTGTAAAACATCTACACAAACGAATAAACAAGACGACAAGAAACATATAGAGTTACAATAATGATTACATTCAATTACCGGTGCGACTTTAAAGCACATTTCAACGTGCAATAGAGTGCAATTATAAGACTATTTTCTTATTAACAACACGTTTCGATGTTCTTTATATGTATTCAAGAACGACAGTGCAAAACAACAAAAAATGTATAGATTAAGTTAAGTACAGTCCAAAGTTATGCTTGGAACACTCTTTTTATTGCAATCTTAAACAATTATAACTAAAAAATAACATTCTGCAAACAATAAAATAGAAATATAAAATAAGCAGAAAGATTAAGCATATCAATTTCATAAATACCATACCCGTGGTATAGCACTTAAAAACAACAAGTAATCCATCATTAACTTCTAGAAACACTAGAAATATACCATAAATCACATATAAAACACGACTGACTAAAACAATTAGTATTAACACCAAAGAAAAATATGAGAAAACTAAGAGACAATCACTCTAGCTCTATAGGTAGTTTGTAATAATCTGGACAATAAATGACAATTCAGTCTAAATAATATCACCTAGGACCAATTTAGGTAAATTACTAAGTCAAAACTTAACCAAATAGACTACAAATTCTAACTTTGTGCAGAACTAATTGGTCAATATGTCCCAATCAAATACAAATAAGAAGCTCCATTGTTCAAGCTGTAAATCTCTACTTCTCTAAGAGACCTTTAAGAACTGAAGATTCCAAATACCTATGAATTACTATTACTTCTAATCAGCACAACAAGATAAAAAATAAAGCGTAATAAAACACTATATCCACTATATATGATTAGACCAGCAGATACCTTACTATAAAGGCATAAATAAGTGATTGGGGAAAGAATTTAAAAATGAAGTGTGGACAGATCGTACATCAACATTGCTGGGATCAATCTATATAAGAAGGTGTTTAGCGAGAGAGTTATATTTAAATAGGCTAATAAAGTGGATATAAAACCTAATTTATCCTAGATCCCCAATATGGCCAAATATCTGTGTTCTAAAATAAATCTTGTTCTAATGATTATCATATATTATGATGGATTTACTTATTGGAAAAGCACAAATGACTGGATTCACGTACACCTATGATAAACGACATATTACTATCGTAGTGTGAGTAAAGCAAGACCTATTTGTAAGGTTAAACCCACTTGATTCTATACTCAATCTAAAACCAATATCATGATAAAAGAACTTCACATTGTCTTTCTCATATGTTATAAAAATAAACATTATTGGTATTTCTACAAATCTAACAAAATCACTAGTGAGGCTATTCATGATTAAACCAACACTAAGATCTTGCGAGAGCACATAACCAAGACGTTCCAGTTGCTCCATATATCCCTTCATCTTAAGTACATATAAGCTAACTGATTTTCCCTCATTTTGTTTGCAAGAATGGAAAGTTTGAATGAGATCAAACCTCCCAACTCTAGCTTGTTTCTCAAACATGGACCTAAGCTCTTGAAGCATCTCATAAGGTGAATAACTTTCAAATTTTACTATGAAGTTTAGAAAGTCATACTTTTCGAGCATAAGACAAGCAACCTCGCATTAATGAGCATCATATACTGCATTCCAATCACGCAAGCACTTTGGCTTCCGAAATTTAGCAGCATGAGCATGGGGAATAGGCTGTTTAAATGACAATACACTTTCCTTTTTTCAACTTCTTAAGACACAAGCTTAAGTTGACAGAAACTCAAGTCATATGAAATTTGTACCGAGACAAGTTTTTTCTACTTTTCAAACATCAGACCATGAAATCCCGAAGGTTTCTGTTTTGCCCAAAAGAAGAAAAAAAAAAAAAAACTAAGATTATAGCATCTAAAAAACATATAAAGTTTCAAGATTTTATAATTTTTGATACTAATCCAGTGAAGAAAATTAACTACCCATGTTTAAATATATAAACAATTAATTTCTAAAGCCTAGGATCCAACTTAAACATACCACCAATCACATCAGTATGATCTACTAGCAATGTAGTAGTATGTTCAAAAGGTTAATAGACGATAGCCACAATAATTGTCACCTGAAAGTCAATTTCTAGAAACATATAGAGACGAACTTTATTACCAGTTCCTTTCCACATCGAAGCATTAATGTTCAACACCACTTTTCACACGCATCGATTAAGTCGTCCCCAATCAAGAACTGTGATTATGTGACATTCCAACATCTCACAAAGAATGTATAATCACCTTGATTTGCAATCTACATACGTTCTATGTGGATGTATAAAGGCAATGCCAGTGTTCTACTTCAAATTGGATGGCAACAACATATTCTAAAAGGATATTTTTATTTGACGTGACAAATATGTACGAAGAAGCATACATACCAAGGTTTTTAAGATCGGGATCCTACTCAGGATCGTTTTCGTCTTTGCAAGATCGAGATTGTAAAGTCACATCGGGATCGTAAGATCCTACTATAAATGTGATTGTTTTAATAGTCTTTGTAATATTATACAAATCTACAAATTATTATATACCATAAACACAAAATTATATGAATGTTTCATACTAGAAAATAGTTGTTCCATAGATCAGGATATGGAATTGTGTTTTATTATAAATTCCTATGAAAAATAACTCATACATTTGTAGTTTTATCTAGTTTATGGTTCAGAAAAAAGTAAAGATACGGCATCGAGTAAATCTTAATCCTATGGTCAAGATCGAGATTCCTATAAGATCTAAAGCATAAAGCAACAGATCCCTACTTAAGATCCAGATCGTTTTTAGCTTTGAGCAAGTATCGTACAATAACAGTAACGATCCTAAAGATAGCAGGATCGGGATCTTAAAACTATGAATACATACATACTTCGTACACAAATTATTTCATAAAAACATACTCAAAGTTAGTTATTTATTACGGGTAGCTGAACATATATTAGTATACATCTCATTATAAATAGTGTTATCTTAAAAAATTTGACGCTTACCAACGTGTATATATGTTTAAATTTAAAGAAGTTCTATTTTATTCACGGAAAAAAGATATAAGAATGATTAAAAAACATTCAAAACCCAAAAGACGCATATGGATGACATAGACTCATCTATGATCGCGTTCCCTAAGTAATTGCACGAAGTATCAAGAGGATATTTATATAATTCTAATACACACCACTTAAACTCTATGGTCGATATGCCTTGCACCTAAATAGTAACATATGCAAAATTACAGTCATGATAAAATTACAATCTATAATTGAAACACATTTATAAACTCTAGTTTTAAATTGCCAAGTCTCGTCGTGGGAAACCAACCGAAAGGTCAAGATTAACGGATGTAAGGCTCGATACGCCAATTTGATTGACACATAAGACAACGCAATTAATAGTTTATAATAAATCTTGTTTCATAGTTATTAGTCATGTTTATAATTTTTTTTTGAAAAATCCTTTTATTTTCTCACAAGTCAACACTTAAAACAAAACTGTATAAACAACAACTAATTCACATAACAATTATTTAAGTAATTAACAATTAACTCATGCAAATATTAATGATAATTCTAATTATCTAATAATTAAACTATATATATATATTCACATAAGGCTCACTTTTCCAATGAATCGGGCCACATACATCGACATATTCGATTGCGTAAGCCATATATAAATATATACCACATAACACATAAAAGCTGATAGAAAATTTCAGTCGACTTTAGGCCCCGACAAGACATAGCTAGAGTCTTCCCCAGCTTTTGCAGTAAACTGCCAATATATCAATCCATGATAAACATGCATTTGTTTATCACGGATTACAAATTAACAATTAATAATTTATCAAACCTGATCAATTAACACATTAAACTATCGTATTTAAAACCTTAAAATTGCATACAAGTTTCGTCTAAAAAAATTATCTACACTAAAGATCAAATCATTATTAGTATAAACGCCCAAAGGGCTTTTAAAAATTTACCAAGAACCTTAATTTTGTCCAATTTTACTTCTTGAAAACTACAATTCTATACGATGGCATCTGATGTCCCTGAGTGTGTATTTATAGAACTAATTAACACACAATATAAACTCCTCACGTAGTCACCCAAACCGGGAAAGATAAATAACAAGTATAAAAATAAATAATTAACAAAGCGACTGCGACAAGTGTACGCTTTAGCAATTAACAAAACACCTTCTTAAATATACACGTGTGTATAAAACTAATACCACGCGAAAACCACTAGGATTAAAGTATAATCCCTCTATATCAACACACACAATACGTTCGTAGCAAACAATAACGTATGCTAGTACTAGTAGTGATAAGCAAACGATCTCCCAAATCTTGACAATCAACTAAACCGAAACCCTTTGTTGTTTCTAGTGGGTCGAACCAAAAACCCAAACCAAAAACCCTTGTGGTTTTACTGCCGATCGCACAAAGGGAGGAGAAGGGAGGAAGAAAAGGATTTTTTATGTTTTGTAAAGTGTCAACTAAATAATTAATCAATGATTCATTATATAGGGGTATATGCCTTGCCTTGCAAGTCAAGCACTCCTAATCCTTATGGGATTAGTGCACCGACCGGCCAAGACCAAGAGGAGGCAAAACCGAACTTCCTTTTTTTCTCCTTTTACATTTAGGTCCTTGTAATTAACATTTAACGACCTAATGCAATTACCTTTAAATAAATAATTATTTAAACGTTCGTTTACTAATCACTAATTAATATATTACACAAATATATTAATATTATTGTTCTACGTATTAACGCGTGCGTCCCCATATGCCCGAATCAATTCCCGGACATATATCATTTTACGTGGAGATAATCCAACAGCTCCCACTTGGACATATATCAAATAATATAATAACATTGGCAAGCGTCTAGCACCACGCCAATGCTCCTAGAAACATCCAAGTATGGTTTCATAAAGTCACGGTTGAAATGATTTATGTATTTACAATCCCTTTGTTTCTGATACCGTGTTAAAAATGGATATGGATCAATGTCATTCCATTTTTTAACGATTATGTTTCTCGTATATAGTTAGTCAAGATTACCAAAAATCATTGAAACATATCTACTTGAGTTTTTGGGCGTGGCCACGCATACATCTGATTAATCATACGATGGGCCTAGTGGCATCATACTTCAACCATTGAAGGAACAAATTTTTTATTGACTACAAGTGCCAAGTCATATCCTTCATAATTATTTCTAAAATAGTCATTATTAGCTACCTTTTCAGGATAACTTAAACTAAATCAAGAAAGATTATCCACACATGCACGACTTACTTGCATCTCAAGTCTAAGAATTTAGTAAATTAAAATCACTCACAAGATTTACTTAATGATGACGATCCATAAAGTAATTATCTTGTTAGTTGGGGAAGTCCAATATTCATCTTATAAGTATCATGTGAGTTTGACGGGCACATCCTTTAATATCCAAGATATCACCAATCACTCAAATTTGTCTTAGTTAAACTATATTCTCATATTGTTGATCGATAACGGACTAATTTAGAATAATAAAAATAAAAATATTATTCAGTGATTAAACATGCAAATATATGACACAATTTAAATAAATATAACAAAATACCAAGTATCATTATCATTAAATAAATTGTCTTAGCATCCCTTATCCAAATACTAAAACACAGATCTACATGAAACTACTAGTTAAACGAAGTCCCATGCTCCTAGCATGTTGAGTAAGCTTTCCTTTCGATAAAACATTCGTAAAAGGACCAGCTAGATTATTATCTGTGTGAACTTTAAGAATATTAATTTCACCCAGTTTAATACACTCGCGAACATAATGATATCTTCTCTGGTAGTGTCTGGCGCCCTTTTGAACCTCCGGTTCGTTGGCAATAATGAGTGCGGCTGAATTGTCGCAAAACATCTTAATTGGTTCGTTTATTATTGGTACGAAAGATTAAAAGGGATAAAGAACTTCACTTCAATTAAACATGAAGAAGGGTTAAAAACCCTAAAAATCGTCTATAAACGGTGCTACAAAGTATAGGTTCGATCCTCCAAGTTTTCCACACCAAAATATAAAAATTAGGGTTTGTATATATAGAGATTAAGCTGCGACGACGTCGCTTGTAAATTGCGACGTCGCCAACCTGTAAAATCTTCTTTGAGCTTCTTATAGTCGGTTACTTTGACGTCATCACAAAAGGTTTTGATGTCGTCTCTTGAACACTTTGACGTCCTCACAAGGAATTGTGATGCCGTATCCACGAATTGTATGCCAAATCCTGAGCGTCTTCGAGTAGGGTTGCAATCTTGTCCCGTTTCTTCCTAAATTTAGTCCAAGTCACGTGTATTTCCTCCAAATGCTTCCCAAATGCTAAAACAAAAAAACGATTAAGCACGATAAATAAGAATATTTGCATGATTTTGGGGGTAAAATGACCCCCGAAAAAGTGTATAAAATGACACCTCATCAAATATCTGGATTGTTAGGTTATACAAGGATGTGTAACAATTGTTTTATTTTTTGTATCCTTA
>BQNB010168323.1:0-13901 GCA_026074375.1 Tanacetum coccineum
TCACAACCATACTTTGTTTCTTTGACCTAAGACAAGAAAACAAGTCTTCCTTAAGACCATGAAGTGTGTTCTTGGACCACTATTGCAAACTTTTGACCAACTAGGCATTTATATACAAGTATCATGCAAGAGAGACACATATAACACTTTACACTTAGCTAAAAATCACAAAAACCTCTCCTTTGTGCCCTTAACAACCCACGGCTCAAACCAAGCATCCAACCAAATCCATACAAATTTTATACAACCTATACACATCTATACACATCCATCCTAAGATATTCTAAGGTGTTTCCAAGCATTGGATTACCTTTTTCAAGTATTAATCAAGAAAAGTGAAGCTAGGGTTTTTGATAAGTGTAAAATACACATATCCATTTATACCTAAAATAACCCAATTAAACCCAAAACAGGCCAAAAATGGCAAAAATATGCTTGTATTTGTGTTTTGTGTGTGCAGGTACGGATAAGTCAAAAATCACGAGAAAACAGTCAAAAGCGGGCAAGCACGGACGCGAGAATCAGAAGAGTACAAAGAAGCCAAGCCTCAGCCCAAAGCCTTAGCCAATTTTCATCTACAAGGGCCAATCTTGAAATTTCCGAAAGTTATTTATAACTTGAAAAGAGAAAAAAGAACACAAGGACCAAATGTGCAAACTTCTCAAACTCCAACAGTTTTAACTGTCGAAGAAGGAGCGGGAACATTTACTGTTCACCCATCGTTCCCAAAATTACCTCGCTATCAAATTAGAGGGCAAATCCAAATTAATTTAAAGGTACGAACCAAAAAGGAAGACCATTCAAGGTCTCTCTTAAAAGCGTGGCAGGTTATTTAGTTATTCAAGGGGTATACTTATCCTAGCTCAGCTCAATGCCACTATCAGTCAATGAAAGAAGCACAAATTAGTGGTGGGTTTTTGTGTTATTTACTCACAAAACTAGCACAAAACGTCACAATCAAGTGGGGAATGACACGCTGGCAATCCTCAGGTGTCCACATCTTGATCAAACGGCCACAATTGATGATCAAATGATTAAAGAAATGAATGGCAGAGATTAAAAGTTTGAAGAGCAAGGCAGAGGTCCTAGAAGCTTCAGCTTGGCACTATAAAAGACCTCACTTTAATACATTCCATCTAGGTTTAGTAGTCGATTTTAGTTTCTATTAATTTTTAGCTTAAATTCGTAATTTTCTTTTCAAGTATTGTAATCAGCTTCTTTAATTAATGAAATTCAGTTTTTAGTGTTTTAAATCTCATTTTCTAAGCTCTCATTTAAAGTCATAAGCTCTCTTAATAAGCCAAAATGATTTAATAAGCTCATATTAAGCTCTTTCAGTCTATAAGCTGAAATAGAGCTGTTTGAATTCGATATTAATCTTATCTAAACTTATTTTCAGTTATCCTATTATGGTCTATTGTATTTTGAGCTTTTAGGAAGGGGATCATTACCTTGGAAGAGATCCCAAGGACTTATACTCTAGCTTATTCATAAGCTAGAGAGCTTGTAGCTGCCTTTATTGGTTCCTTTTGTTTAGCTAAAGGATCAAGTGAGTTTCTCTTTTCATTCTTCCTTAATTTCAGTTTAAATTGCTTAGTTTTAGTTTAATATTGCTAATTTGCTTATTCTCTTGCTTATTAGTGTTTAAATGTCTCTTCTAGTACTTATTAGTTATGTGTCTTTATCTGTTTTTGCCTAAGTAGTTATAGATCTTTAGTTGTTAAATTCTGTCATAAAAACTCATAAAACCCAAAAATATTAGTTTAATTAGTTTAGATCTTAGATTAAGGCTTAATCAGTTGTTTAATCATGATTGTTAAGTTTGATTTAAGCTAGTTTTTATCTGGTATTTAGCATTTGTTCATTAGATTTCTTTTTGAAAAGCTTTTCTCAATAATTGTCATAATGAGTTAAGTAGTGTTTGGTTTATGTGCATCTTAATTTTACATAACTAGTATCTAATCAAGGGTTAGTACTGCTGAACCTTTGCACTACCAGTACTAACTTCCAAGTTAGTACTGCTTTACAAGTTAGTACTGTTAGCTTAGATTTTAGCTAATTCAGTAGGATTAAGTTTAGCTTTAGCTTATTAAGAATTTAGTTTTAGTTGTCATTTTCTAGCTTATTTCATTGCTTAATTGTTCTGAAAAGTACAAATTGCATCAGCAGTTCTTTCACTTGAAAGTTACTGCCGAAACTCTTTTATACTACCAGTACTAACCTTAGTTAGTACTGCTGTGTTCTTAGCTTAATTTAGATAGGTTATTTTAGGACTTAGTTTATCAAATTCAGTAGGATTTAAGTTTTCATATAGCTTAATACATTTTAAGTCTTTATTTGCAGTTTCTAGCTTATTTCCTTAGTTTAATTTAGCTGTCAAAAGTCATAAAAACCTGAAAATTCCAAAAACAGTAGGAACTTAAGTAGAGTCTAAATTTGTTAATTCAGCCTTTAAGTCTAGATTTTATAGCTTATTTAGATGGATAATAAGTAGTTTGGTAAGTCCTGAAAGTTTTAGAGTCTAGCTTAGCTTTTTAAGCCTTTAAGGTCATTTGGATTTAGTGCTCTCTTACTTATTTCCTGAGTTTGCTTAGTTCATGCTTAATTTCAGTAGTTTAAAAGCACTTCTAGCTTTAATTTCTTTTCATTTTTAGAAAAAGCACATCATAAGCTTCCTAGATCACTTTTCCTTTCTAAATTTAAGCTTTAATTGAGCTCACAATCGCTGTTTTAGTAAAACATAGGCCAAACCCCTAGTTTCTGTAACAGCTTATTAATAAGCTCTTGTTAGAGCTTATCTTTGAGTTTCAGACTATAGTGTTTTTGTTAAAGTTGTTCCCACTAGCTCCCTCTACAACTTTGCTTCTTTGAGTTTTTCATTTTAAGCACTTTTCAAATTTCATCTTAATTCGGGCCTTAGCTTGTTATCGGGGTAGATACTCAGGGTAGATAGTGTAACTTTTCGATCTTAGTTGTTTGCCAGTTAGTTCCCCCCGTCAGTAAGTGTTTTTCCCCGTTAGTCCTTTTCCTTTTTGCATCATTAGTCCATTAGTTAAGTTTTAAATTAGTTTATTAAGTTTTAATTAATAATTAGGGTTAAGTTTTAATTAGTTCAATTAAACTTTTATATAAAGATAAAAATTAGGGCTTTTATTTTTAATAAATTTTCGGCAATGTTTCTTTATTTAGCGAAATTTTAGTTTACATTTTTAGGGATTTAAAATTTGTCTACTTGCTTAATTGTCATTATTTGTTTTTTTTATTAGTAATAATAGCTTATCCCAAAATATCTTGCTTCATTCAAAATCAGAATCCGAACAAACGTGGTTTCAATTTCATAGTCGTTGGGGACAACGACCGGGTGATCATACTTACCCGGTTAAACTACAAATTTTATTATTATATTTATTACTTTTGAGAGTCGAACTTTATCAAGGGTAACTTGGTAATTTTCTTAATTCCTCTTTTAAAAAGTATTATATTTTATATATTTTTCGTGTGTAAAACTACGAATCAGTTTTTGGCGCCGCTGCCGGGGACTAGTGTTTACGATTCCTACGTTTTGTGTTTGTTGATTTGGTTTGAAGATCCTTTCGTCCTCGAAAGTTTCTTTCTGTATAAAATTAAAAGTAAAAAAAAAAAAAAAAAGTAAAAAATATATTTTCTTTTCTTTTTAGTATAAGTAAAATGAAAAAAAAATATAAAAAATCAAAAAACATAAAAAAAATTGTCCTTTAAAAAAATATAAAGTTAAAACAAAGTTGGTCATCGAACACCAACAAATATATCTTTATTGAGTTATTATCATTTCAATTTCGTGAACTTGCAATTGTTTCCAAATACGTAATTAAAGTTTTAACACTTTGCCTTTTGTGTCACTACCATGTACGGCTCACCTTTGAAAAGAAATTTTCATGAGCTACCGTGAAGTAGTTGATTATTTGGTTTAAGTATTTTGTGTAAACCGTTAAAAACAAATAATAATAAAAATAAAATAAAAAATTAATTAGTGTAAAGTTTTGCTTTTTAATTGTTAGTTTTTCTTTTTTATGCGCACTCGTTCGCAATCTCGAAGACGTCGACAACAACAAAATCTTCCGGTAGAACCAATTGTTGAACAAAACGTTGTTCCAATGGCCGATAATCGAACGATGGCCCAAATGTTACAAGCACCTATTATGGCCCAAATGTTACAAGCACCCATCGAGGGGTATGAAGATGCTATAGTTATTCCACCGATCAATGCTAACAATTTCGAGCTCAAGCAACCTTTAATCAATCTTGTGCAAAGCAATAAGTTTACGGGTAGACAAGACCCTCACAATAAGTTTACGGGTAGACATCCAGAAGTTCCGAACACTTCGGTTAAGCTTTTGCTTTTTCCTTTTTCTCTAGACGGTGAAGCCCGAGATTGGTTAGACAAGGAACCTCCAAGATCAATTCTCACATGGGACGACCTTGTTTCAAAATTCATAAATCAATACTTCCCACCTTCAAAAACCACTTACTATCGGAATGAGATCATTACTTTTTATCAAAAACCAAACGAAGCCTTTAACGAAGCATGGGAACGTTTTAAAGGACTCCTTCATCAATGTCCTCACCATGGCTTTTCAGAACTCCACCAACTCGATACTTTTTACAATTCTTTGAATTCAAACGATCAAGATGCCTTAGATTCTGCAGCAGGTGGCAATTTCTTAGATAAGATGCCTCAAGAAGGTTTAGCGATTATTGAAAGCAAGTCAAAAGTTCGTTATTCTAGAAGTCGTGCTAATGATCCAAGAGTGAGTACGGATGCTCCTCTTTCTAATAATTCTTTCGAAATGCAACAAATAGCCGCTTCTCTCGAAGATAAGATGACTATCAAGATGAACAAAATAATGAATGAAATGAAAGCTTTAGTTGTTACTACTCCTGCACCCGTCAAAGCAGTTGAGGAAAGATGTACCACTTGTGGTAACAATCATAGTTTTAATGTGTGCCCAATGACTAGAGGAGGTTATGAGTACCCGGTTTATCACGATAATTTCCAACAATTTCAACAAACCGCTTCGGTTGGTAATTTTGTTCAAATGAAATTCCGAGGTACCGTGCTCTCTAACTTGGCAAAGCCACATGAGACCACCAGGCTTAATCAACCAAACCACAAGCTTCTAGACCAACCAGGATACAATGCAATCAAGGTATAAGGAATAGAAATGTGAACCAAACCATCAAGTTAACTCATGGACAAACTCGGGCTTATCTCAACAAGCTCAAGCTTATCAAGTCCCGAGTACACAAGCTCCGGTTACTTACTCAAGGTTTGAGGCATATACAACAGCGAATGATGCTACTTTGAATAATTTGCAAAAGAATTTGAATGAGTTCAAAAAGGAACAACAAGATTTTCAAAATGAGCAAAGGAATTTTCAAAATATGATGCTCAACATGTTTCAAAAGCAAATGGGAAATAGCAATGCATCAAGTTCAGGAACTTTACCTAGTAATACCATCACAAATCCAAGGTGTGAAGCTAGAGCCATTACGACTCGAAGCGGACTTTCTTACACACCGGTGCCACCAATTCCTCCTCCTCTCTATGATGAGAATGAACCTTTGACTGAGAAGGAAACCGAGGTGACCAAGGATAAGGTGCTACCGAGCACCAAAGACATCCAACCTCCGGTTATCCAAAAATCTCATGATCCGGTTAAGCCGGTTAGCAGTCCAATTTCTCCTGAGCCTTCTTCTGCTCAAGTTGATAATTCTCCACCATCAAAAGAACCTTCTAAAGAGACCAAACTTCCATATCCTTCTAGGGTAGAGCATGAAAAGAAAGGTGAAAATGATAAAGTGCAAATCCAAAAGTTTTGGGAAATGTTCAAAAAGATTCATGTGGACATTACTTTAGCGGATGCTTTGATCTTAATGCCTAAGTATCAAAAGATGTTAAAAAGCTTGTTGTCAAACAAAGAAAAGTTAAATGAGATGGCTAATACACCGGTGAGTGAAACTTGCTCGGCAATCATTCTCAAAAAGCTTCCCGAAAAGCTTGGGGATCCCGGACAGTTTCTCATCCCGTGTAATTTTAGTGAGCTTAAATGCAAAGCCTTAGCCGACCTAGGTGCTAGTATCAACCTTATGCCATTCTCCGTATACACAAAGTTAGGCCTTCCTGCATTGCAATCTACCCGGATGACCTTAGAACTAGCAAATTGCTCTCTTTGTGTTCCTAAAGGAATTGCTAGAGATGTCTTGGTCCCGGTGGGGGGATTTAATTTCCCGGCCGATTTTGTTGTAGTAGACTTTGAGTGTAATTACCGAGTACCTTTGATACTTGGTAGGCCTTTCTTAAGGACCGCACGGGTCTTAATTGATGTCCATGGGGAAGAGCTAGTGATAAGGGATGGTATGGAAAGAATAGTTTTTAAACCGGATGGTAGTCAAGACAAAGAGTCAATCCACATGATGGACATCTATGATGACCGGGTCAAAGATGTTTGTGAACCTAAGAGTAATGATGATTCTCCTACATCCACTATTGTTGAAGAGTTTGAATCTCTTTTGGGAGATATTATTAGACAAAAGGAAGAAGTTAAGGGAATTTCTGACCCAGTCGCTAGAAGAAAGGCTTGTTTTTTAGATAAGTTTAAAATCACTAACCAAGGAAGAGTTATTCATTCACCTAAAAAAGCTTCCATAAGTGCAATTTCACACATCTTTCCAAACAATAATCTTGAGGACTCTTTCAAAATGGGGAATGAGGATCTTAATTTTATTCCAAACAAAGAATTAGACAAAGAGATTCTCATTCCAATCCCAAGAGAGTCCAAAATTGGAAAAGATTGTGATTTTCCTCTTGGTGATGATTTTCAAAGTTTCAAGACTTTTTCAAACCCTCTCTTTGAGAAACAAGATGATTTTCCCTCTAGAAATGACGAGTCAATTCTTAAGGAGGAGGTTCATACGGAAAACCTTAAGAGTCATTTGAACCCTCTTTTTAAAAAAGACAAGGAAATAATTTCTAATGAGGCATCTAGACAAATTTCTCCGAAAGTTGATGTTAAAACCATTGTGTCTTTCTTTTCCCAAATTGGGAATTGTGTGAGAAAATGGGCAACAAGTGAGGTTGAAAAAGATAATGATGAGGTTAACCATGAGGTTTTCAAAAGTGAGAATGAAAATGATTTGGGAGTTCATGATAATGAAGAAGAGGAAATTTCCTTCCTAGATGGTTTGCTTGAAGATGAGAATTTCTTTGAAATAAATGATAAAAAGGTTGAATTTTTGGAAAGAAAAGCTAAAGAGGATTTTGAAACAAAAGTTGAACCTAAGTTCAAACAAGAGTTACAAGTTTTTCATCCCGACATTGAAATACTTAATCATTTTGAGACTACCTCTTATGTCGGGAGTGATTATGTGTTTTTAGAGGATTTTAGCCTCGTGGATATGATATTCCCCATGAACATTCCGGGAAAGATTTTTGACCCGGGGATACCATTTCATGGGAAATCTTTTGAAAATGATACTTTTAAGGACAAGAGTTCAAAAGAGTTAGCACCATCTAAAGCTCTTTTGACTACAAGAAGAGTTCTTTAACTCTTAAGATTTTTGACCCACTCCACCCACCCTTAATAGACTTTCATGTTACCAAAGCATTGTCCGGGTTCACATTTTCTCTCTTGAAACTCTTTTCTAAAAAGTTTTTTGAACCCAGGATCAAAAATGCTACGGTATATCTTTCATACCTAGTTTGGGGAGGTTTCCACCTCTTGGAATTTCTTCATTCCTACCTTTTATCTCCACAATAACTCTTGTAGAAATGAGTCAACTAGGGGACTTCTTTAATAAACAAGGCTTGTAGGGGAGGCACCCCATGCTTATCCTTTTTATCTTCTTTCTATTTTTTCTTTGCTTCCCCAAGGACAAATCAATTCGGGGACGAGTATAGCTTGTACTCGGTTAACAAAAACTAAGCCGTTTTAAGTCGTTTTTGAGCTAACAATGAAAATGATGAGAGGAGGCTTGTTCTCTTTCGTTCTTGTTGGTTGTTTGTGCTTGTTTGTCTAGGTTTTCCGGATTTTGGAGGATTCATGGTTCAAAATTGTGGAAGAACAAAGCAATGCCCACAATTTCCATTGATGGTCTCCAATCTTCTCTTCATAAAGTGGGAAATCTTTTATCCTTGTCTTTATCGAACTAACATCTATTCTTTTGGCATAACCTTAGAATTTTTGTTTAGATTCCTTTTGACCCCTATTATTTTTATTTTCAAACATTGAGGACAATGTTTCATTTTAGTTTGGGGAAGGATATCTTCGATATTGACTTGCATTTCACACAACCTTGTTTGAACCTTTTTGAATTACCTTTTTTGTGAAAAAAGTGGAAATTTTAATTTTTTTTTGCTTACAATAGAAGCTTAGTTTGGGGAAAAACACTAGTTTTTGGTAATCCGTTGGTGAGAAATAGGAGTTAATTTTGACTTGACCGGGTGAAAATACCCTAGCTAGTTCTTTAACTTACCTTTTGTGGGGCTAAGCTTTCACAAATCCTATTGCATTGGATTTTAAAAAATGTGAAGAACGAGAGATGATGTAGTTAAATATAAGTGTATTTGCTTAAGCAAGGTTTATTTGGAAAACCTAAAGCTTATATGAATGATTTGTGTCTTTTTACTCCCACAAGCTTCCCCCCCATTAACACACTTAAAATCAGAACGGGCTCTTTTTAATTTAACTACGTCAACCAATGTCTTAAAAAAGTCTACCATTTGAAAAAGAAATTCATTTAATTTGTAAGTATGATTTTGGTTTCAAATTCTAAGTGATTTCCTAAAGTGAAATTTTTTCCATTCATCAAAAATATAATTAAAAAAGAATGCCAATGAAGCATTTCTGAATGCAAAAGCATTATTTTTATGTACCAATAAGCAATCGCAAAAATAAATAATAAAAGCTAATTATATTTTAATCGTTGGCGTATCCATGTTGAGAGTGAGACTCGGATGGGGTCGCAACTAAGGATTAAAACTATGTACGTAGAATCAAGGTTCGTAGGCATTCATCACTAGGGAGCGCGGCCTAGGTGATGATTGCAACTAAGGAACTTTGGATTCTAGGCTTTGTAAAGGTGTTGTCGCGATAACCCACAAACGTTATAGCGGATGGGGGTTCGGAACTAAGAACACCGTTGTTATGCTATATCCTATTGGGAGAAAGGCCTAGTAGGGGTTCGAACTAAGAACAACATTCCTATTGAGAAAAAAATAATAAATTATAGTATATGGAAAATAAAAGAATGGTTAGAAATTTCATTTTCTTAAATCAATTTATAAGTTTTGTTTCCAAATCTCTTTTAGCTTTGAGATGAGGTTTATCTAATGTACTTATTAACATTTATGCTCTCAAGGCTTGAGTGTAAAGCTTATAATGGATTTCATACTATGAAGATAAAATTGATCTATGGTTGAGTTAAAAAGATGCACACATCTTAATCAGTAATTAATCCTAGGGATGAAAAGTTCACTAGTTGTAAGTATAAACTAATCATGTGGACTTATATGACAATGAGCTGTGTTTAATAGCTTTGTTTGGTCCTAGGTGAAAAGTCAAGGATGTCGAATTTTTCCTCTTTTGCGCTCTATTAATCGGGAGTAGCCTATTTCAATGAGCCTAAAAGTGCAAAGTTGCAATGATTGCAAGATGAGCCTAAAAGTTGCAAACTTGCAATGATTGCCATTAATGTGTTTCCATGGGATTAAATGTTGAGAAAAGCTTAAGTTGTTTTAAAAAGGTGATTCATAAAAGGTGAAAACAAGGGCATTTTGGAAACTTGTTAGTTTACAAAGTGTACACTTGATAACATTGCGTGAGGACACGGCAATCCTTTAGTTTGGGGAATTTTGATAAATGCTAAATTGTATATGTAAATTACCCGGGATTTTGCCAAATAAAAGCCAGAAAATGCCAAAAGAATAGAAAAATGTGTGCTTTTGTGTCTATTGTGCAGGAAAGGATAAAAAGGACAAAAAGAAGAAAAACCAGTCAAAAACCGACAAGAAACGGAAAAAGACAAAGACAAGGAGTGAAGAGTGAAGAAATCAAAAGCCGGATCAGCCCGACACAGCAAGAAAGGCAGTCAAAGGACAAAATAATAAAGCCAAGGACTGAAAGTGACAAGTGTTTAAAGTTTAGAGGCCCATTTAAGAGTTTTAAAGATTCAAGGACTTAATGTGCCAAATGTGGGAAGTTGTTATTAAAAAAAGAAAAAGAAGAAGGAAACGACAAGGACCAAAATTGCCATTCTCAAACTTGTGTTATAACTACAATATTGGACAAGCAATCGCAGGGACTAGTTTTGCAACTTTTTCAAAGATTCAAACATAATTCACGCGGTTTGTAACAACTCTAACAAACCTAACAAGTTTTCCCGCCAAAAATCAACACAAACCCAATCAACAAAAATCACACCCCCCGCTCCTCTACAGCTTCCAACCTTCTATAATTCCCTCCTCCTCATCATTTAGACCACGTGTCATCACCTAATTGGTGCGAACACCTCACAAAACTCATCAAACGGCCACAAATAACTCGAAAAGGATCAAGGGCCAAGATTAAAGAGAAGCTTCGAGATTTCTACTCCCCTCTTCATCAATTCTCTATAAATAGGACTGATATGTCTCATTTTGTTATGGTTGTCTTTGTTTTTAATTTTCAGTTTTGTATTTCCTTCAATAATAAGCATTTTTCTTTTAAGATTTTAAACTCAGCTTAAATCACTTGTACTTTCCTCATTTCATCTTGTACTTCATCTATTTGTGTAATACAATTCAGTTTACAAGTATTTGTGTACTTTGATTTCAATTCTAAGTCGTTTTCCTCAAATAAGCTCTTAATAAGCTAATTTGAGTTTATTACTTTTCATAAGCTCAAATTTAGTTCAAATTCTATTTTTAGCAATTCATTTACTTACTTTCATCAATTTGGATCAAAGTCATGATTACTTAAGGCTTTTGTGTTCATTTTGGAAGCTTAAAGGAGAAATAAGCTAAGAACAGCTTATTGAGCTTGTTATTCAGGTCTAGAGGCAAGGTGCCATTAGGTGCTTGATTTGAGGTCACTCACTCTACAAGAGTGACCTCTAGTGCTGAGACTCCAAAAATTCTCAGGTTATATTTCCTAAATTCCAATTTAGCTTAATTTGAGCATTTACATTTGCTTATTACATTTCAAATTTTGTTAAATTCTCTTCAATAACATTTGTTTAGGTTTGTTATTAAGCTGTTTAGATTTTTCATTAAATGAATTTTGTGCAAAATTACTTTGTCCTTCAATTCTGTCATAAGTAGAAATTTAAGCTAGAAGAGTAACTAGCTTTATTTCACTAATAAGCTAGTACTTTTAAAGTTCAAAAAGCTTAAGTAGGTTAAAACTAGAGTGAGTAGATAAAAGGTTTAGGAGTTTAAGCTTTTAAATAGAAATTGAGTTCAAATTAGTTTTGACAGTCAAAGATAAGGGAGTGTTTGGATTAGGCTTAATTTGACTCTTTAAGTCAAAGTTTTCTTGTGAAAATCTTTTACACAGCTGAGTTAGATCATAGGATTAAGTTTTAAAAAGAATTTAGTTAACAAATCTAAAAATATAAAAATGCCCAAATTTTACTGTTTAACTTAAAAGTAATTAAACTAATTAAAATTAAACCTAATTTAATTAATTAAATAACTAAAAGAGTAACAGCTGTTAAACTAGAGGACTAACAGAGTAAAGCAACAAGGACTAACGAAGTAACAGTCTACTAACCACAGGGACTAACAAAGTTAACTATGAAAGATAAAATTACACAAATGGTCCCTGAGGTGGACCCCGATTATCAATGTGGGTCCAAAGTGCTTATTAGCCAAAACCTAAAAAAGCAAACTTATTCAGGGGCTTAAGAGGAACATTTTTTGTAATAAGCACTTTGTCTAAATCCTAGGGAATAAGCCAGAAAATTAAGCTCTTTAGGACAGAATGCTTAAAAGCTTATGGGCTTATTTTCTTTTTCTTTTTCTGATTTAAGCTACACAATAAGCTAAGAAACTATAGGAATAAATTACTAGGGCAAGGGTGGCCTAATGATAAGCTATGGTCACTAAATAAGCCCTAAGTTAAGCTGAAATTTAAATAAGCTATATCTAACAGTTTTATAAAAAGAGAAAAAGGCCTACTTTAAGCCTAAATTAAGCTATTCTAATAAGCAAACTAATTATTTTAAGCTGTTAAACCTAATAAGCCTACCTATAAGCTATGTAAATAAGCAATAAAAACATGAGGCCTAATATAAAATAAGCTAGATAAAATGGGCTGAGTTATGGTGCTCAGCACCAGGGGAACATGGCAGTGAACAAAGGGGGCTTTTTGAGCTTATGAAAATAAGCTCTAAAGAGCTTTTCACCTAAATCAAAGCACAAACAGATTGAAAGGGATCTCCAATGAGCTTATTTTCAAAACTTGGTTCATAAATGAGGATTTAATCCTGCTGAATATTGGGCTTAAAATTGGTGGTTCTTAAAAAATTTGCAAAGCCAACTTTGACTTAAACTTGGTCAAGTTAAAAGACAGAACAAGGGATGGTTTATTTGGCTAGTTATAAATAAAATGAGCACAAGTTTGTGTTCTTAAGCTGCTTAAGCAGCTTGAGGGGGTTAGCTGCCCTTTGGCTTATCAAAATTTGGACAGAATGCAAAAGGCTCATAAAAAATGATTTTTTAACTAAAAGTTGTTACTAAATTGGCTTAAATTGGCCTACACACTCAGCCAAGAATGGCTGAGTGCCTTTGACCCATGACAAAGGTCAATTCGACCCATTTTGAGGTTAAACCAAACACTCCCTTAAGTGATAAATTCGAACTTTTAGCCTGTTTTAATGAAGTAATATCCAGGGAAATGGATATAGAATTGTTGTTTAATAACTTTTAACACATCTTCAAACAGTTTAAACAGATTTAAACAAATAGCATTCAACTTTAAATTTTGAAAATGGGAAATTAAAGAACTCTCAACTTTTTATATTAAAAACAGAAGTATTACAACAAACACTTTTAAATAAAGCTGAATTACAACTAATGCTTCATAAAAGATTTTTAAAATTAAAATTACACTAAAACATAAAAAAGGTAGTTTTTCACTTCGGCTTGTTCTTCTAGCTTTTATACAAGTCCTAAGTCTTCACTTTTTCTTGACTTGTGTTAGTTGTGTGAGTATAGACCTTTGCACACTCTTCTAGCCCTCAGATCACTTTTGTGCTTCTTCACATACAACCTCAGCCATTGATGTTGCTTGGTTTGTGTAAGATTGCCAACATGGCTTATTATAAGGGTTATGGGGAGTGGGAAAGGATATGGCTTAGCTGTTGAGTGTACTAGGGAGGTGGGTTAGAAGAGAAACCGTGGGTGAGGGAGGTGGTATGGTTTGGCGGGAATGGGGTGTACAGGACAAGTGGTTCGCAGGGTTTAAACAAAATGTTTGGAGAAGGTGCAATTATGGTCCCTCTTCTTTCTCTCTCTTTTCATTTTGTATTTGGCCGATTTTAGTTATAAGATAGTTTAGAAAGTGGCAGCTTAAGTCCTTGTGGTTTATAACTAAAAGTTTAAAAAAAGGTTTTGGTTAATTGCAATTTCAGTCCCTGCTGTTTTATAACTAAAAGGATTTTTGGAAAATTGCAATTTCAGCCCTTGTGTTTTATTAAACCAATTTTCTTTTTTTTTTAAAACAACTTTCAAAACTTGGCATTTTTGGCCCCTAAAGTTTATAAAAATGGATTTTGGGCTTGTGTTTTGTGTTGGGCTTGGGCTTGTATTGGGCCCATTGGGCTTGGTTATTGGGCTTTTTCAAGCCCAATAAGGTTATGGAGTGGGTTTTGTGTGTACAATGGCT
>BQNB010168324.1:0-13901 GCA_026074375.1 Tanacetum coccineum
AGAACATTTTAACAAAGTTGTTATTCTGTTAAATCATTATTCTTCTTAGTACTTGTGTTAAGATTCCGCATTAACATATAGTATTCACAATCATTGTTTCTACATAGTCAGTTGTATTTATACTTCTTGACTATCATCCTTTATAGGCTGCAAAGATCCATTCAGATTAAGGAACCACATAGTAGTCATGTATCGTAGAGAAGATAATGATCAAAACCTTGTTAGAGTAACATTGATGTTCTTATTCCGCTACATGTTATGTTCAGTGTTATTATCCTAGATATAGATCTAAACAATCTGAGCTTATAATGATTCTTTTAGTTTTTACAGTTTTGATGATGAATGATAAAATTGAGTTAGGTTTTGTGATTAGAGAGTATATGAGTGAATGAAATCGATTAAATGAGTGATTGAAACCCTTAATCGAAGTATTTATGAAAATACCCTCAACAGCATTAACTTTCACCCAGCAGTAGTAACCCAACAGTAGTAAGGTATGCCTAGCAGCATTAATTTTCACCAACAGTAGTAATTGTATGCCTAGAGCGTTAACTTTCACCAGCAGTAGTAAGTTTATGCTTAACAACATTAACTTTTACCAGCAGTATTAAGTTTATGCCTAGCAGCATTAACTTTGAGTCACCAGCATTAACTCCAATTTCATTCCAAACACTCTATCTGTTTTTAATATATTCTACTCTCTTTTTGTTTTTTAACTCACCAATTCTCTTAATTCTTTTTCTCACCAAAACTCTCTGTCTTTTCTTGTGATTTTCCCTCCTTTGGGGTTCCCTCCAAAAGCAATATATCCTCCATCTATCTCTTCATAGTCAGTAAAATAGGACATGTTCCCAGTTATGTGCCTTGATCATCCACTATCAATTACTCCTTTATCCTATAAATCCATTTGTGTATTACCTTGCACATTAGATAAGAAAATTAGTTTCTTTTGGGGACCCAAGCCATCACTGACTTAGATCTGCCTTGTGCATCAATATAATCAAACTTATTTAGGGTGATTGAAGCACTTTTGTGTTTAGAAACATGGTCTAAAACTTTAGTATTTGGTTTCCAAACCCAACAAGCTGAGGCCTTAACAGCATTAACATTATTTCCATGAACAACATTAATGACTGCTTTTGGCCTAGTAGTATTAACATTTTTACCCCTAACAGTATTAACCCTTTGATTATTGTTTTAAAATGCTATGTTATTATTAATGGGCCTCTTAACAATTGAATGTGATATTTTAGAAATATATGACATTGGTCTAGCAGCATTCACTATTATTTTGGAATGAGCGGTATTAACTTGTCTAGCAGTATTAACTGATACTACTGTTTTTGAAATATTTTGTCTAGCCTTATAATTTATACTAAGGCCAACTTCAATTAGTATGCTCTTGGAACCATGTTCTTTTAGCACAAGTGTGAGTCTTTTTAGCAAAACTTTGATGATTCAACCCTTTGAGTCATTGCTTCCAAACAGGTTTTTAAACCATCCTTTTGATTTTGAAACTGTTATTTATGAGTAATGCACTCAGACTTAGCAAATGATCAAAGCATCTACAACACATAAATAGCCTTATTAAACATCTCAAAATTGCTTCCTAGTCTTTGAGACATCATATTGTTCCAATTTCTTTGATTGCCTCTTAGACTGTGAGTGTTTTGCCTATGTTTCTCACTTGTTTAATATTTTTCCTAGCAGTTTTCCTTGTGAGCTTAGGTTTTGATAAACTAAAATCTTAGCAATACTAGGCTTAACTGTTTTCTTCATAATTTTAGGCTGAGACACATTTTCTTCCTTGTTATCTGACACATATTCTTCAATAATTGGGGGCATCATCATTCTTCCTAACTATCTCAGACACTTCTTCATCAGACCTTTTTTTTTAACCTATTCTGAACACTACAGGCTTATTAACAAACTCGATCTAAACCATTAAAAGACCAAATCAATGTGTTAGGAGGCATGTAATTTCCTATACAGGGAAGGAGGAATACTGCATTATATTTTTTCATAGCCTATAACCTTTCTTGCAATTGCACTTAACTGACACACTATTGGAGCTTTTCTAAACTTCTAGCTGCATTTTCAAATTTATCTACGTTAAATTGAATGCTATCTTTTCTTATTGAAGTTTTTTAAGCTTCTTCCTAAGATCACTAATAGTTATTTCTCCTACTCGAATATCCCATTTTAAACCATTAATGTTTTCTACATAAACAGACTCATTCTCTTTATAAAATTTAAGTTTTTCTTCCACTGATTCTAAACCTATTTTATAACCTAAAACATTAAATTTAGATTGTCATTCTTAAATCTCTTACATAGTTCATCATTTTGAGATTTAAGTATAATTTAACAGTTTCCATAAAAGATTTTGAACAATTTGAATCATTGGATACCTTTGAGTTAGAACTTGAAGATGAATAAGCCATGAGTGCATAATTAGGCCCTTCCTCTACCTGATCACTCAAGTCATATCCACCAAGACCATCACATGACACCAAAGCTGTAGAAGTAGATGTTCCACAGGGCATATCCTATCTGAGCTTTCCTTCATGTTGACTTGATTTCTTTAAGAGCTCTGCACTCCCTAGCAAAATAGCCCCTCTGAGGCAGTTGTACACTCCACTATTGGTCTTATCAAAACCAATAGTCTCATACCTTTAACAGTAAGCTCACTTCCTATATTCTTCAAAAGCTTTCTAGCCCTCATGGTCAACATGGCCATTTGCCATCTCAAATCTATCTCTTCTATGTCATCAGGATGGATTTATTGCAAATCCTCATGTGCAAGTTGAGGACTATTTGGTTCATCACTCAAGTTATCAATATTTGTAGAGTAAGCAGTATTAACTTGAGTGCTAGTAGTAGTAACTCCATGAGCACATTAACTGCTTCATTATATTTTGCTAGTGTTGGTTAATTTAGAAAGGACACAAAAGCCATGTTCTATGTGCATGAACTGAGCTAGAGATCCCTTTAACTACTAGTTTCAAACACCTTGAGCTTGTTGTAAGAACAACCAATGCTCTGTTGTATCTAAATCACTTTATTCCCTCCACACAACAGCATGTGTGTTCCGACTCAGGTGAACAAACTTCTTAATAACTTTTGATAACATCTATTAAGTGAAAGTCTTTCACCCAAAAGCTCTTTGCTTGGTCTCCACAAGGTTTTGAAGGCCATCAAAAAGTTTGAACAAGCATCTTTGAGCTTTTGAGTATGAAAGTTTTAATATTGCTGCTTTAGAGAAATTCCCTTTGAGTCTTTTTAGTAGCTTCATTCCCACCAAATTTCTTTTCAATAGCTTCCAGCAATAGCTTAGCATCATTTATAGAGTTAAAGTTTAACTGATATTCATTGGGAATACCCATCATTAAAGTACTTCTAGCCTTCACTTCTAATCTTCTCATAGCCTTTTCTTTAGCAGGTGTAATAGGCATCACTTTCATGACATCTTCTACCATTTGTGTTTTTGGCAAGGTTGCACTATTCTCTATGAATTTCCATAATGCATAGTCTATCATCTGGATGTATTCTTCAATCCTCATCCTCCATAAGTTAAACTCACCTAGTTTGAGCATAAGAACTTTGGATGCAGCCACCATGTGTGCAGAATCTTGATCTATATTTTCTAGCAAAGTTTCTCAAAGCAACAAGCTCTGATACCCCTTGTTGGTCCCACTTCAACACTTCAATAGATCAAATTCCTTAAGCTTTTTTAAGTTTTAGTTATATTAGATAATATCAACACAACATAGTAGAAATTTGAGTAATGATAAAAGATTAATGCAGAATCTAGTCTTTAATAAGAAGAATTTTCAATGGAACAGTAAAACACAATGAACATATAATTCAACAAAACATAAAAGTTCCAATATTATTAAGCAAATAATATGAATACTCTCAAAGTATTAGGCTTACAATGACCTATTGAAGCTAAGAACAAATTCATGAATGCTCGTTTCCGTTTTGATACATTCATCTCTATTGCCCTAGGACATCTTTTTATTATACCACCAAGGAGTCATATACGCTTTACAAGTACTTTCCAAAGTATTCATATCAGCTAAATTAAATAACTTATACATATCTTTTACCAAAATATCTCATATAAATGACATAAACAGTACTAACTAACTCAGCAGTACTAACTTCTTCACTGGAAGCATTAACTTTGTACTAACAGTAGTAACTTTTGTACTAGCAGTAGTAACTACTTAGCACATTTTCCAGTCTTTATTTTTGAGCAGTCTTAACTTCCACTAACAGTAGTAACTTCCTCTAGCAGTAGTAACTTCCTCTAGCAGTAGTAACTTTGTACTGACATGATTATCTTCATCACCGGTATTCTTAACACAAATAATAAGATTCATTGAAATTTCTCCAACCCCCACAATCACAAAACTTTGACTGAGCAACATTAACATCAATAAGAACAATAGTAATTCAAACATCACCAAGAAGCTTTTAATCCTAATAGTTATATTGAATCCTAGCTCATGGAGGCTTTACCAACTTACTACTTAATGGAAATTCATTTACTAGTAGTCCATACCCACTTAACTACCTATGGAAACAGGACGTTATGATTAATCCTAAGTCACTGGCTTAGTCTACCTATCCACTTAACCATAGATCAAAACATGGCTTTCTATTAGTGATCCTATTATTCTAGCTATATGAATAAGCATTATATGTTTCTATCCTAGACTCTTAGCCTACGCCCAAACAACACCGAAGTTGCAGTGAATTAAATATATAGGACTAGACCCAGTTGAATGATAGAGAAAACACATAATTAAGCACATAAACGGGTATGAAGTGATAAACATAATCAACATACAACGAATAAAGAACAATCGATATAAAGACAAATCAAAACATTATATTATCATAAACATGGCTAATACCCAAAGGTATTAGCCGATAGTCATTGTAACAATACACGAAATCATAGATGAACGATTAAACATAATGCTAACCGAACGCGTATAGTGGAGTGTAGAGATTACAAGAGTTTTTCCATCGATTAGACCACTTTATAGGACCTTCATGCACATAGATCGATTGAAAAATCAGACTAAACGGTGAATGGTTGTAAAAAGCAATGTCTACAATTGAGTTTAGGGTTGTCTAATTGAGTCTGAATTATGACGCAATACGTCATAACGGGCGATGTGGGATAAAGCGGCGTATTGTGGGGATTTCTTAGATAATGACCAAGATTGATATCTTCTTGAATATTTTTCTTACTTTTAAATTGAATTGGCGTATTGAGTCCTCCTGGATACGACGTATTGGTCTTTGAATCTTCGTGGTTTGTTGTGAAGTGCACGCACATATATGCCGTATCTTCCTTGATGGATACGGCATATTGGTTTTCAGAACAATAATCTTCATGTATCTTCGTTTAAGCTCCAGAATGCGTGTCTTTTTGCTAATCTCCACCAAGTACTCCATAATTACTACAATTCTTAAATACAAACGATTAAGTAACAATTCTTTGCAATAATTAAATAAAATAGGTTATTTACATGATAAATGATGCTATAAAAGTGACGTTATTTGATGTGTCATCAGTGATATTGTATGTGTTACATTATTACACACTTGAAATCTTGTGGTCCTACTTTATACATTACTTAAACCTGTGAATTCACCAACTTTATGTTGACGTTTTAATGCATGTTTTTCTCAAGTCAATAAGGTGCAAGGGCTAGGATACATTGGATGTCGTTATTTTGGAGTCGAAATGCATAAGATTTACTGCAGTACATTATGTGGAATATTAGTTATGTAGTTTAAATCTTACATTCTTAAAGGAAGAACAAGTAAGCTGTGTGAGCTTTTGTAAACAACAATTTTTAATAATCTAATTATCCAATTTCAAACGACTCAATTTAGAAGTCGTCTCTTTCATATAGTTTGCTATTGATCCTATGACGTAACACCACAGACCCTTATTTCCCGCTGCGGACCCAATTAAGGGGTGATACATATTGGTAAATCAGAGCCAAGGTTATTAGAGAACCGGGTCAATTTTTTTAACTTTGGAACTATAACGCGATTTATAAAACATTGTGAATCATACTAAAGATTTCTGGGACATACATTACACTATTTGTTTTGCATTAGTTGTTATACTAGATGCCTTACATGATTAATCAATGTGTAATATATTATATTACGTATATTACTACTGGTCTTATATATATACTTATATATACTCTTTTTTTGGGTTGTTACAGATTCAGTCATGTCGTCAGACTCAACATTGTCTGCAGTTACCTATACGTCTGTATATTCTGATTTGAGCCATGGAGATTTAATGGGTATCTGATGTGGAACCGTAGTCTCCAAAGGCTGCACCACAGGCACCACCATCACCGGACTATGTGCCTGGTCCCGAGCACCCACCATCACCAGACTATGTACCTGGTCTAGAGTACCCAGAGTATCTAGCTCCGTCAAACAATGACATTTTGATTGAGTATCAGCCCCTACTTGTTGATTCTTCACCGACAGCCCTATCACCATGCTACATTGCTGACTTAGACCATGAGGAGGTTCCAAAGGATGACCCTAAGGAGGATCCTGCTGACTATCCTGCCAATATAGGAGATGAGGAGGAGGATGATGACGAGGAGGAGAACAAGAATCTATCTCTGGCCGACTCTTTTACCATACCTATTGATGACCCTGTCCCCTCAGCTAAGGATACAGAGGCATTTGAGACAGACGAGTCTGCACCCACACCACCACCACCTAGACTTCGCAGGGCTAGGATATCTGTCTGACCCCAAACACCTATGGCAGCTACTACTGAGGCACTCATTGCTGCAGTTGCTACTGCACTACCTTCATCGTCACCACCACCATCTCCACTTACTCCACTATCATCTCTACTCCCTAGATTCCCTCACCACCATTACCTTTACCATCACCACCTACCCATACTAGCCCTACCTATGCTGAGGCACCACTGGGCTATAGAGCAACCATGATTCGAGCGAGAGCTGCATCACCACTACCATTACCTGCACCATCATCACCTTTGTAATTACCTGCTACCGACAAGGGCTTACGGAGCCTTGTGGCGAGGTGCAGATCAAGGCGCGAGCTTCATAAATATGAGTCGCATTTAATTAAAGTAAGTTATAATAGTTTAGGCGAAAAATTATAGATTAATGATGACTTAAATGACACTAAAATAATTAATGTATCTAAAAAATTAAGTAGTTAAACCAAAAATATCAAACAATGTATCAGATTCATGGCATGACGAGATTACGTTATCTCATGCGTAAAATAGAGGGAGGAGTGTGTATGTGTAGACACTTGAATTGAACGACCAAACAATCAAATTGATTGATTTATTTAGTTTTTAGGTAGTTTCTAGGTAATCTATTATTAACATATGAAAGCGATAAATGTTAAATTCAAAAAGAGAGTTTCAAAATCCGTCACCTTTCCTAGGTGCGCCTAGGCTCAAGGCTTTAAATTCCAAGGCTCTGCGCTTTTTGTGAGCCTTGTGCATGTGCGAAGCCTCGATCTAAAAAAATCCTTAAAACTTAAGCCTTAGAGCCTTAGAGCCTAGGCGCGCCTTAAGGCGCGCTTTTTAAAACTATGGTAGGGAGGATGTTCCCGAGGCTGATGTGCCACCTCAGAAGAGATTGTGTTTGACTGCTCCCACTCCTAGGTTTGAGGTTGGAGAGAGTTCAGCAGCTGCTGCTGCTAGACAACCTGGATTAGATGTTACTCATGCTACTAATTATGGTTTTGTTGATACTATGGATGCCACCCCTAGACGTCCTATGTCTAGAGAGGTTGGCTATAGGATTACGAATGTTTGGGATGATATGGTTGGGGATATGGAGGAGACATCACCGACCACCTTAGAGGCGGTCAACCAGAGACTAGCAGATCTTACCACTACTCTTGCTCAGGATACTCATGCGACCTATGTTCGGTTTGAGGATGCACAGGATGATCGAGCTTTCTTGAGAGCTCAGATCAACATGATACGTAGAGACCGATGGTACTTCAACACTATGATGCTTGTTTTTGAGAGAGAGGTAATGTATGCTCCTGGAGCATGGGCTGATTCTGAGGACAAGAGCGCGGCTATAGAGGCCCATGTCAGGACACTAGAGACACAGGTTGCGACATTGATGGCTCAGACTTCGTCACTTCAGATTCAGTTGACTACAACTCTTGGACGTATTCAGACACTAGAGGCTAGAGAGCCAGCACGCACTGACGACCCAAAGGATGTTGATAGTAGTGCTTACTTTTACTTCCTGTCATGTCATATCTATCATGTAGCCTGCTAAGTATTATGGGTAATGTGTCGTTGTGTGGTGTATAATTTATGTATCAAGATTTTACATTTATATTTATCCGACTAACCTAAAGACAACACTCTAACGGGCAGTGTACCCAGTCAAGATGAAGCTTCACGGTAAGTAGGGTGTCGAACACTAAGAGTGGAAGTTAATCTAATATTCTATCAGTATTTTAATCTATCTAGACTAGTCTAATTAAAGGTTAAACATATGCTATACATATTTACTAGAGGTAATAAGGGGGGTTTTCAGCTTGAGAGACTTGCACAGGTTTATGGTGACAAATATCAATTCTAAGCACAATAAACATAAAAGACAAATAACAAAAGATAAGAGAGCGGTACAAGCCAAATATAAGAAAACAGGATTAACCATGCTAATCCGATTATATGCTGGTTTGATTAATTAGTGCAATGGCTATTTATCTCGAGGCGGCATATCATTCTTAAGACTTAGGCGGTTCTTCATCCTAAGACCTAGATACGAACAATCCTGTCATGATTAACGCATCCGCATAAAGCATCCTAAAGTCTAATTATAATCTATGATAGGGAATTAAAGCAGTGGTGATCCTGTTAATACCCTAGCCCATCGAGACTTTACCCACTTATTGATTGATGTTGTTTTATACACTGGTAGTCCACCACCAAAATCAATTACCAATTAATCAAGAACAATACTGGTTGAATAATTATCGGGTCACCTGCCGGTCAAACTAAGCTCATAATCAAAGGGTAAAATATGAGGTGTTATTAATGATCCTATTAGTTCGGGCATATAGAACCCAACATGGAGAGCTATCCCAGCATCTAGATTACTGGTTAAGTCTCCCTAGACCCAGTTGAATGATAGGTCGCATGTACAAACACATAAACAAGTATAAGGCAATAAACATAATTAAACAATCAACGATAAATTAAACAAGCCAGAATTAAATCAAACCAAACATAATAATCTTCATAAACATGGCCAATACCCGAAGGTATTAGCCCACAATCGTCATAATCATACAAGCGTAATCAAACAATTGAAAATCGAATGATTAAGAAAATAGGTTTTACATGATGTCTTCTATCGAATTGTGGTTGATGATTGACCTTGGTGCTCTTCTTGGCTTCTGAAATTCTAACTCTAATGTATACTATACAGAGAATATGATATTGCACACTTAAACTCGTATTTGATCCTTGTATTTATCGTGTCCAAAATATGCCTGGATACGCCGTATGGAGATAAGTGGATACTGTGTATAAGGTTAATTTCCTTGGAGTCCGTGATAAGATCAAATTAATCAAGATAATTACCATCAATCATATTAAATACGTATCTTTGACTGATGAACAACTGTGCATACGGCGTATTGAAGAGTAGCGGATACGTCGGATTAGGGATTGATCATTACGCGTTTCCTGTGCTGAGCTAGCGCTGATACGCCGTATCTTATTTGCTTGATACGGCATATAGTAGCAGTTTTCAGAATTCTTCAAATATCTTCATTTTAGTTCCATGAATTGCGCCTTTTTTCTTCGTCTTCACAAGTTACTCCTGAATTACTGCATTTATCATCTTTAAAGCAATTATGTATAAAATCATGCAATAATTATATAAAAGTGGGTAAAAAGTACGGGATAAATAATAGTAAAATATGACATTATTTGATGTTATCAAATATCCCCTACTTGAATCCTACTTGTCCTCAAGTAGACCTTAGAAAAGTTTATGAAGATGTTTCCCAACCGAGGTTAAGGGTTTTTCCATTAAAGTACTTTTTCTTGTTCAAACCACCTGTACAAAACCAAGCTCCTCGCGAAATAGGGAAATGAAATCACTCAGATCACTCAACTAATCTAGGATGCATCATTTTAGTAGTACGCTTAAATGCTCAGTCGTGATTAGCTTTGTATCATAGGCTTGGCAAGGATACACATCTCCACCTCTAAAGCTAAGAAGTAACAAGTCAAAAGGTAAATTAGGCATTTATTTAAAGGCTCGGGTTTAATCATTCTTATAAGGATAAAGAATGATATAGGTTGTGGAGCTTCTAACTTTCACCAAAGGTCGTCGTCAAACAAGGCAGCTAAGACATGCATACATGGCCGTAACGACGGAATAGACATCCATGCTCGTACACATCCTCATTCGAGTAGATCCTAAGGTTAGTTATCAGGAAAGGGAAGTAAAATGGCTGTTAAATAAAATAAACAAAAAAATAGATTAAAGCCAACAAATATGGTGCGGTTGCTAGTAACTTTTCCCGACCGTTCTATAACAAAGATTTAAACATATAAACAAGTGCCTTGATTATAGAAATGACAAAGACAATCTAAGTTGGCGTTCCCATAACGGTCAACTTCCCTTACATCCCGAACTTTACATACTTTTACAAATAAGTGGTGATATCGGCCACTTTTTACAATACTGTACATCGTCGATTTTTCTATGTACGTATCGACGAATAATAGATCCTTTTAAATAATTTCTTCGGTATAAGCTTTTTAAACCGACTATCTTTTTGTTATTTTTTTTTGCAAACAATATATCATAAATCTTGATGTAATTTCACCGTCTTTACTATCATCATTTGTCTGGCTAATTTTTCTTTGAACTTTTCTTCTTTCAGACATAATACATAATTGCGAAAGTTGCAAAACACACGAGCTACAAACATTCCCATTGTAAAGGTGTAAAGGTGTAACGAAACATTGATTAAAATAGGATTTAATCTACACGGAAGGCTAAGGTGTAAAGGTGTAACGAAACAATTTTTAATGATGTGGAAAAAAGAAAGGAATGGCTTAGCAGGTTGTTCTAGGGGTATCTTTACTCTAAAAATGAGAGTAAGCAAAAGGGTTACACGGGGGTTAACTAACTAGTGTAGTTAGTTAAAATTACGACATGTAGGCTTTTTGGTTTAATCCTAGAAATTTACCAGTCAAGCATGTTACTCCACCTAAATCCGTATTACTCATCATTGAGGTCTCGAGTGATATACCAGGCCAAGTTCTAAAGTCCACTACATCACCGGCATACTCATATTTTTGTGGAATTTAAATAAGCATTTGTAAACGGAAAGGCTTAATTCTCACAAATAGACATGAAGGGTAATAGTGCGCTAGGTAATGTAACTAGTGATTTTTTACAAAAAGTATGCTTGAATTTTTTTTAATCTGATCCATTTTTAGGCATTTTTAAGCATATAGCATCTTATTTGTGAAAATGAGGACAAGTACATTCTAATTCTCCATCCCCCCACTTAAATTATACAACGTCCTCGTTGTATAGAAAACAATTAAAGAATATGGGAAATAGAATTAGAACGAGGAAACTTCCCTAAAATTTTGCTCCGGATGGTTCTCCATTTTGAGTATTTGAGCAAAAAGAGTGTTGACGAGGGCTTCAGAATGCCCAAGAGAGGTCAACACGAGGCGTTTTCATATTATCAAGTCAATTTCGTTTACAGCAAGGTCTTGCATGAAAGTTAGAAGACGTTCGTGTAATTTGTACTTTTGTTAACCTACAAAACAAGCAAACAATTAAACACACAACTGTGCAGGTTACAATACGCCGTATCCCAAACCCTAGGATACGTCGTATGTAATCCTGAGAAAACAATTAAATATACTAGAATTTAAATACTGGAAAATAAAAACTGATAATTGCCCAGACATGCATACGCCGTATCCAGAGGGGTTATATACACCGTATGTATGTCTGGTCAGACAGACTCGACAATAATTTAACTTCAAACAATTAAAATGCAAGAAACAATTAAAAATACCCGAGATTTATTTTATTGAAGAGATTATGGTAGACGTAAGACATGCTCCCAGGAGTTCTTTTTACAATGCTTATTTTGCTTGGTTCAACAGCGACGAATTCTTTATTAAGACCCATCGAATATCGTATGACTGTGAATTCCTTAGTTTTGCATAGCTCGTCTTGGTCGCAGATGTCATGACAGGCAGGAACTAGTATCGGGGAACATTCCTTGTCAATTATTTCGTGAGTTTTATTTCCATCTTGTGTATCCAAGTATCGTTTATAAAATGAATCAGAGCATGTCATACTATAATGTTTATCACGTGGTTCGTCGTGGAGGTCGCCAATCGTTCCATTAGTTCATTCATTCACATAAAATTCCCATAGCCCGTATCAAGTGGTCTTGTCTAATTCATAATGGTTGTCAAATTTTGATGCTAACCAATATAAGAATTCAAAGTAGTCTGTTCGATTGTCAAGATCATCGGGGGTTTCACGATTGCATGTGTGTGACAATGGGTAATATTTATGAAAGAATTGGTCTCTTAGTTCATCCCAACTAAAAGTTATTCCCTCAATTTCATCGTTCTACCATTTTTCAGCATCATTGCTAAGTGATTTCGAGAAAACGTGAATCCAAAACCTGTTTTTATCTATATCGAGAACCTTGATCCATTCGGTAATTTGGACCACTCTTGCAATATGATCAATCACGTCTCCCCCATCCATGCCATTAAAAGCGTTATCCTTTAGTATCTTTAAGAATTCAACCCTAATTTTTAGATCGTGCATATTGTTTATTGGGGAGTTAATATCGCCACATATTCCGTCCATCGCATTGTCGGTGGCCAAAATTATCTTCAAGATTCTTTTTCGCAGAATGGCTTTCCTAAAAATTAGCACAAATGATCAATAGGATCTGCTCTCATGGGAGAGACCACATAGAGATAAACAGAAAACCAAATACGAGGAACTGGTACTGTATCATATGACCAATACGATGTATCCTATTAACCAGAATACGCCGTATGTGTCTGTTGAATAGCAGTACATCGTAATGAGTTCACAAAATACGCCGTATTGTTTGGAGAACAAATACGCCGTTTAGAATGCAGAATGAATATGCTGTCCTGAATAAAAGGTTAGATACACCGCATCCAACTAGTGGATACGCCGTATTGTTTGGAGAACAAATACGCCGTTTAGACTGCAGAATCAATATGCTGTCCTGAATAAAAGGTTAGATACACCGCATCCAACTAGTGGATACGCCGTATCAAATGACCATTCAGAACAGAATACTATTTAAACATAATACAATGTAATAAATTAAACAATTAAATTAAACAATTAGCAATTAGAAGTCAGAATTAATAATTTTACACTAAACACGTTAAATGGTTAGAAATACTAAAAAGAATAAAGATTAAAATATCACTCCCCGGCAGCAGCGCCAAAAACCTTGATGTGTCATCGTGTGGTGTATAATTTATATATCAATATTTTACATTTATATTTAGCCGACTAACCTAAAGACAACACTCTAACGAGCAGTGTACCAGGAACACTAAGAGTGGAAGTTAATCAAATATTCTTTTAGTATTTTAATCTATCTAGATTAGTCTAATTAAAGGTTAAACCTATGCTATACATATTTACTAGAGTTAATAAGGAGGGGGGTTTCAGCCTGAGAGACTAGCATAGGTTTATGGTGACATATATCAATTCTAAGCACAATAAACACAAAAGACAAATAACAAAAGATAAGAGAGCGGTGCAAGC
>BQNB010168325.1:0-13901 GCA_026074375.1 Tanacetum coccineum
CAAGCAAACTACGTTTTGAGAGAATACCATGAGGGATCATGCAGCATGCATGCCGGCCCAAGATTTGTGGTAGTAAAAGCTTTAAGATCAGGGTATTAGTGGCCAACCATGCACATGGACTCTAGGAACTTGATAAGGGAATGCGGTAGCTGCCAGGTTTATCGCCTCATGCCAAGGAACCCACAACAGAAGCTAACGCCCATCACATCTCCCCCATGGCCATTTTACAAATGGGGGATTGACATAGCCGGAACTTTCCCGGAAGGTCCTGGTAAAGTTAAGTTCCTAATAGTAGCAATCGACTACTTCACCAAATGGATAGAAGCAAAACCAGTGACAACTATAACGGGAGCCCGGGTTAAGAAGTTTGTATGGGACAATATAGTTTGCAGATTCGGTTTACCAGGAGAGATGATATCCGACAACAGAAAGTAGTTCAGGGATAACCCATTTAAAGACTGGTGCAAAAAGTTATGTATCCGCCAATGCTTCGCTTTCGTTAAGTACCCATAAACCAATGGCTTGGTGGAAAGGGCAATCAGGAGTCTAGGGGAAGGAATCAAGGCACGGTTGGGTGAGAAAAACAAAAACTAGATATAAGAGATTTCACATGTCTTATGGGTACACCATATCATGATCAAGTCCAAAAACAGAGAAACACCATTCTCGCTGACATATGGGACGAAAGTAGTGATCCTAGTAGAGGTCAGCATGCCAACCACGAGAACTGCGAAAGTTGACACGATTAAAAATGATGAAGCCTTGGAAATTAACCTAGACATTCTAGAAGAAAAAAGAGAGCAGGCAGCAATTCAGGAAGCAAGAAGCAAAGCCAAGATGGAGAAATACTATAACGCAAGGGCCCGCAGCACAAGCTTCCGTCCAGGAGACCTAGTCTACCAGAACAATGAAGCAAGTCATGCTAAAGATAGAGGCAAGCTCAGACCTAAGTGGGAGGGACCGTATGAAGTTACGGAAGCATTGGGCAAAGAAGCATACAAGCTTAGAGACCATAACAGAAATACCCTTCCACGAACGTGGAACGTCTGCAACCTTAAGAAATGTTATACGCACGAAATGTAAGCACCTCTCCCATGCAAGACAAAGCAGCGGAGAGGGCACTGCTCAATTTTTCTTTATTGTAATGTCTTTAAATTTTAATGAATGAAAAAAGTGAAGCCTAGCTACCTTCACAAGTTTTTACTTTTTACTTTAAGTTTCTTGTTTACTCTTTACTTTGCAAAGCCACTTGAATATTACATAGATCGGTAAGACGCGCACGTAAAGGGGCATGACCCCATGTAAATATTATCTCGCATAATAAAGGGATGAGTAACCTAACAATCAACTCAAGTACATAAGAGGTATTGCAAACCCAGTACTAGGAAAATGACCCGCAAACATTTTAACTAAGACTATCATCACAAATGAAAAACAGTGGTAGTAAAAGATAGCAATCAAAACATAAAACCGCTAAGTGTTAATAAAACATCAGTGTTTAAAATAACAGTAGTAAACATGACAAAGCATACAAAATTTTAAAGTATAAGTATCGCCACAAAAAGGCCACACACGGCCACGATAAAAAGCAAAAGAGGCCATAAGAACTAATCATGTGCCAACAACAGCAAACAAAACTACTCTGGAAAGGTGCCTAACTCTTCCTTCTTAAAAGTCACGGCAGGAGGATCTTCGCTATGCGGCTCCGCGTCTAAAACTTGGTCACTAGCAACTGAGCTAGGAGGGATAACGGCAGAGGAGGCAATGGTTGTTGAAAGAGTAGTGATGGGGGCAGTAGAAGTACTGGCCTCGCTAGTTAAACTTTTGGAGGACAAAGGCTCAACAAAAGGAGTCATAACATCCGTAAGTGACAAGCACTTCTCCTTAGCCTCTTCCCTAAACTTTTGCACCCGCAGGTTAACGATCTTAAAAGAAGAAGACAAGGAAGTCTCCGCAAAGTCTACATTATCTTTCGGTCTGTGGATGGGAAGCATGAGTTATTCCGGAGAGGGCTGCAGGTTTTCCACCCTAGGGATGTCTGCCAAAACGCCGTTCAGGCGGAGAGAATCCATAAGGTCAACAATGCTTGAGTCCTTCTTATATTATAACCCAGAAAGCAGAGAAAAGTCAATAGCGTCAAGAGCGTTCACGACATCAACATATTTATCTTTTGCGGAAGGATCGTAAGCCTCGACCACGGACAGATCTCTCCCAGCTTTCCCATGGTCAATGCCTGCCTTCAACCCATCCTGAATACCTTTATTGACCGCGCAGCCAATGGCTTGTCCTAGAGCCTGAAGATACTCAAGAGACTGTAAGCACTTAAGAATAACAAGATTAAGCCCATGGGATAAGAACCATCGTCGTCCGGATATGGCGTTCAGGAAGCGATGGAAAATTCTTCATTAATATGAATAGCCATCTCTAACAATTGAGCATATAACTCCGCAACGCTATCACCCAGAGCCTTTACTTGCACATCCTACAAGGCCTCAATACGTTCCCTTAAAAGCTCAAAGGCAGACTCCAGTGAGCTTTTCTGCGGAAACATAAACAAAAAGGATAAACAGTGTTAGTCATAAAAACAAAGGCAAAGTATGATCAAGGATGTAAAGAAACCTGCGGATACCTGAGCGGCAAGACAATCTCTCTCAGATTCTAAGGAAGCCACCTTAGAATTGAGCTCGTCACGTGAAATCCGAAAGCCGGATAGATCAACAGTAAGCTTGGAAACTTGAGAAGAAAGGGACGCCAGCTCGGCTTCCTTAGAAATGATCACGGACTCAAGAGTTGTAACCCTCTCAGACAAATCATTTCTCTCTCCTTCAAGGGCAAAGTTTTTCTCCTTTAAATCCCTCAGCTCAGTACTCTTGGCAGCATCCGCAGTTTCCACTACGGATAGTTGGCTTCGGAGAGATATGGCTTCAGCAGCCTCAGTCTCTTTCAAAGATAGTAAAGACTTTAGGTGAGCAATCTCTGTGTTTTTCTCTGAAAGGAGGGTAGTATGTTCAGAACACTTGTCCTCAAGCTCACATTTCTTTTCCAAAGTATGCTCCGCCCGCATTCTCACCTCCGCCCCAAGACACACCTGCCGTGCGGTCCCAACGTTGAATTCAGAATAAAGCTGACCGTAATCCATGGCACGCAGTTGTGCAAACAGAGCAGGTGGGGCAAGACGATCTGTCAAGTCACGATAGACATATGGATCGTCAAGTACAGAATCATTCGTCACTTTCCATCTAGGGATATAGGCACGGTGCATGGTTTCAGTGTCAGGACTCTGGGAAGCATAAAAAGAATCTGATGAAGTGGAAGTCTTCTTTAACTTTGAAATGCTGGCTGTATCTACATTAACCCTACAAGCAGACGTAGAATCTCCAATATTCTCAAAATCTTTAGACACGTCTCTAGCCTTTGAACCACAAACAACACAGCAATCAACTGGTAGTTGAACAGCAACGTCACTACCGGAGCAATCCGCAACAAGTGATTGAAAAAGAAGTGCTTATAGAAAATGAACATTGAATGATGATGAATGATGAGAACCATCTGAAGATACAACATACCTCACATGGGGAGGACGAGTCTGTAAGTTAAGCCTGGACACGGAATCCACAGGCCTAACATCTGGCATAGGGGTCACAGAAGCAACAATGAGAGGCTCCGTAGAACCACTTGGGAGATCAGAACCCTTCGGAATTATGCCACGGAGTGCAGCAAGAGATTTCCCGCTGGTATTGGGGGGTAAGGACTGATAGTCATCCCTCAATTTCTTAGGAGGATAAGCGGAGCCACTAGCGTCCCCGACTACCTTTCTTTTCTGTTTCTTCTGGGGTTTCTCAGCAATAACTTCCGAAGCATCCTTAGCAATAGCTTCCTCCAAGACATCATCATCCTTTTCAATGGAATGCTCCTGATTAACATCATTTCCCTCATCAAACAGCCTATCGATACTATCACTGCTATCTCCAAAGGCAGCGGTAACGGGAGGACCCAATGAAACGGTACGACCCTCAGTCATCTTTAGCAACTTAACCTCCCTATCCACAAGATTCCTCTCCCCTACCCGTACCTTGGTGGGATCAGAATGGCAGATAAACGCAAACAAATCCATCTCTGCAAACATAACAAAAGAAAGGCGCCAGGTATAACAGCGACACAATAAAATCCGAGATACAAAGTGTTAGGAAATATTGTAAAGTACTGCTGGCAGATAACAAAGTACTGTTAGTGATATTAAAGTATTGTTCATTATGTTAAAGTACTGTTAGTTATAGAAAAATACTGTTAGCAATATCAAAGTACTGCTTATAACAGTTTTAGAGTTTTAGAAGGATTGTACTAGGAGAAGATATACATGACGAGTTGTATTAGGAGAAGATAAGCATGGCAGGTTGTAAGCCTAATAGGGTTAATCCTTGATGTCTATAAAAGGACCCCTTGGAAGGCATAGTTAGGTACGAGTACGAGTCTTAGAAGAAGTGTTAGCGATTAGTATTATTAGTGTTTAGGAATCTGCAAAGTTAGGCAGGTTCAAGGTGTGATAATAAAAGTAATCTTTTGATTATTGCTGTGTGTTCTTCTTAATATTATCAATTAGATTCCGCATAGTTGATAGTATTCAGTGTCAGCGTTTCATAGTTATTATCTTGGATTTATTCAAGGTAGTAATATCCTTTACAAGCTAAAGGTTCAACATATTAGAGTACATCGATCCTACAAGTGGTATCAGAGCTTGTGAGGAAACTCTGATTAAGAAGAACTTTGAACATCCGATATCTTTGCAAAACACTAAAGATGTCTGAAGCTGAAAACCACCCTCCTGCCTCATCTGTCACTGCACTACGAATTCCAATCATCAAGAAGGGTGAGTATGACCTATGGTGCATGAAGATGAGACAGTATATTGCAATTACTGATCATATTCTATGGGATATAATCACCAATGGTGACCAGGCTACAACAGAACCAGCTTCTTCCTCAGGTCAACCTTCTGCACCGAAAACTTCAATTGTTGTCAATGCAAGGAGAAACAATGAGAAAGCTCTCAACATATTGCTCTCTGCAATACCAGATAGACATCTCTTGAGCTTCCATGATGCTCAAGATGCCAGGAGTTTGTGGGCTGCTATAAAAGCAAGATTTGGAGGTAATAAGGAATCTAAGAAGATGCAGAAGAATCTCTTGAAACAACAGTTTGAGACCTTTGTTGTTGGAGCCAGAGAAGAGCTAGACTCAGCATACGACAGATTCCAGAACATTATTAGTATGCTAGAGTTGTATGATGCTAAGGTATCCTGTGAAGATGCTAATTTAAAATTTCTCAGAAGTCTACCATCTGTGTGGCATGTGGTTGCTACAATGATTAGAGGACAACCTGGATTAGATGAATTGGACTTTGATGATCTTTATAACAACCTGAAGGTGTATGAGCATGAGTTGAAGGGTGCTTCAAGTTCAAATTCACAAAGTATTGCTTTTATGTCTGCTGAAATCAAAGGCAGTACTTCTAGACAAAGTACTGCTGATGATAAATCTGAAATCATCACCAAAGGGTATGCTCAGGCTTCATCAAGCAAGTTGAAAGAAACTCTCAACTCTTCTTTCAACTCAGATGAAATCATATGTTCTTTCTTTGCTCAACAAGCTTCTATGCCTGAAACTCATGATGATGAAGACTTGCTGCAAATTGATGATGATGCTATGGAAGAAATTGACATCAGATGGCAAGTAGCTATGATAACTGCAAGAATAAGAAAGTTCATGAGAAAGACAGGAAGACCCATAGACCTCAAGCCTAAAAATGGAATCACCTTTGACAAGTCAAAGATTGAATGCTTTAACTGTCAGAAGTTGGGTCACTTTGCTAGGGAATGCAAGTTTGCTAAATATCAGGCAAACAGAGCAAATGGAAGTAAGGAAAAGAGAATTGTGCCCATTGAAGATTCAAACTCAAAAGCTTTGGTAGCAAAAGACAGCCAAGGTGAAATTGACTGGACCAAGGAATTTGATGATGATCCTGTGACTTTTGCTATGGTGGCACTGAATGGAATTGAAGAAGATGATTGGAGCATAGAGATTGATGCAGACCATGTGGATCTTGGACAAGATGGACTTGGAGTTTTTGACTGGAGCGAAGAAGCTGATAATGCACCAGTTGCTCTTGCTTTGATGGCTACAAGCTCAACCGATTCTTCTAACTCAGAGGTACCCTACTGTTCTAATTGCAGTAAATCTTATAAAAAATTGTTGAATGATTATCAAACTGAAAAAGATAATTTTCAAAGAGCTAGGTTAGAAATTCAGGGATATCAATTGAGCTTAGAATCATTAGAGGTCATAATTAGAACACATGAAAAGAATGAATACGCATGGGGTGATAAATATGAACAGATGGAGTATGATTTAAAAATGAGGGATTGGAAATTAGGCGAAAAACAAAAAGAATGCCAATTCAGCATTATTAAGCCTTGGTAAACAAATACACTCTCGTTCTTTTACATGTTTTGCCTTCCTTGATGTACCCATGAACAATGCTCCATTGACATGTACTCTTTGGTGAAGTAATTGATGCATGCAACACTACATATTAGATATAGAAAAAAAAATACATAGGTATAAAACTGGTTCGACCCGATGGTTCAACCGGTTGAGCTGGTGAACCGGCGACTAAACCGGGTCAATAAAAAAACCGGGTTTTAAAACATTGAATTTTTGTATGTGTCATGTATCTCTGTGTAAAAATACACTAAAATTAATCTTAATCTTATTTGTAACCATTAAATTTTATTGTCTAGAGCTATAATTTCCATTATACTTTTTAAAAACTATGGTAGAGAAATGAACACACTAAAATTAATCTTAATCTTATTTGTAACCATTAAATTTTATTGTCTAGAGCTATAATTTCCATTATACTTTTTAAAAACTATGGTAGAGAAATGATCGAGAAAGACATGATTTTATGTCAACATCTTTGTAGTAGCATTTTGTTAGTTGCAGTAGAGAATCTGACATCTTTACAACTAATAATCTAGTGCCACGCAGTTTTAAGCACAAAGTTAGACATACATTTAGGTCTGCGTAATAATAAAACAACCGACCAATATACATATAACATTTAGCTTCAAAGAAACTTTCATAAAAGACTCGGGTTAGACCATGTCAACCAGGGTTCTAAATAGCGCGCTATAGCGGCGTCATAGCGTCGCCATAGCGCGAAGCGTGGCCTCCACGTTACGAAACAGGTCAAGGCGTCGTCTCTAGGCGTGGCGTGCAATATAGCGTCATATAGCGTGATAAAATAGCGCATAGCGTGGCGAGTTTTTTTGAAGTGTTTAAGGGATTTTCTAAAATTTGAGATTTATGCTCGAATTTACTAATATTTTGGATTGATGCTTGAATTTAATAATATTTACTACTCATATTATTCTAAACTATGATATAATCTATAAATCTATAAATATTTTTTGCCGCCTTAAGTCACGCCTTAAAAACGTCATGTCGCTACGCCTCACGCTAAAGCTTGAGGCTTGCTATGCCGCTACGCCACGCTTCACGCTATTTATAACCTTGATGTCAACACTCGTAAAAAATAATAGAAGCAAGGGGTGTGGCAATACCTAAATTGTTAAAAATGTTCTCATATCAACATAATACTAAAAATATCATTGAACTATATTCTACCTGATAACACTGTATTATAGACTCGTGGTAACACACATACACTTTTTACTCGTTGATTCAATGACGCCGAGCCATAACCCTGAGTCCAATACTCGGTTCGCAATGCGTGCCAACATCAACAAAACGCCGAGGGCATTAGATTGTGCAAAAACCTCACCGCAAACTTTACAAACTGAAAAAACCGTAAAACTCAAACCGCAAAAATCGAACCACAACAAAAACTGACGAAGCGGTTCCTCCTGAAAAAAGAAAACCGCATTTTTAGTTTCAGTTCCGGTTTCCACCGAAAAACCGCACCGAGCCGCTCTGTCATATTCAAATAAAAGTTTATTTTTTAAAATATACCTACTAAATTTCATAATTTTTGTATGATAAAATATTTTTGTTTATACTATCATAATTAGTTATTTCAAACACATTTTATTGGTTACTTATTGTGTGAGTTTTTAGATCATTTAAATTTATTTTTCTTTTAATTTATGATCGAAGTTTTTAAAAAATTTCATTTCATTTGACTTTTACTACTGTATAGATTTATAATTTCATACTAATACACAACACTTTGTATATATGTTTCAACCCATCATGTAACCTTACGATATATATATATATATTCTAAATTTAATATATACCAAAAATATATAATTTGAAAAAGAAATAATTAAAAAACCAAAAAACCAAAAAAACCGCAAAAAATAAAAAAAACCGAAACCACAAAAACCGCACGGTTGCAGATTCTTAATTGCTAGTACCGTTTAGTTTTTACCAAATACCGCACCAACCTACACCTTACAGCGATTGCTCAAACTTTCTTAAAGAAAAACAAGGGCTAATTTGAACATCTAAGAACCTCAAAGGACCAAATACTTTGTGTCTAGAATCCAAATTGACTATTTTCGATAGGATGTAACTGATAGGTTATTTTGCTACTTCGTGTGATTCAGGGTTGGATTTGAAGAGAAATGCTAACTATAGATAGGAAGATTTTTTGTATTTGATTTGATCAATAAGCTCCTAAAATAAAAAAGTACGCTTAGCTAAAAAGTGAAAGTACTGTTTCTCTATTAAAAGATACTGCTAGCATCACAAGTAACTGTTATAGGCCGTATGTACAAACGTTCACAAGTGAGGGGGTAAACTGTAATTCATAAACGTATTACATCTTATGGCAGGCTTATCTCTTACCTATAAATACTCCATTGAATTCCAAGGGTCTCTCACTTAATCTTTTCAATTCATACTTTAACTTTTCGAGACAGCATTAATATCATTTTCACACGTCGATTTTGAGATAATGCAATCATGAACTCCTAGCAACAAACACAACATAGATTGCTCTGTGTTGAGAAGACAAGCAGATAATACTGATTTTTCATGATGATATTGACTTTCGTCACTGATGTTTCTGAGTTATCTGAAAAAGGGGGGGGGGGGGGGGGGGGGGGGGGGGGGGGGGGGGGGGGGGGGGGGAGATGGGGGGGGGGGGGGGGGGGGGGGGGGGGGTGTGGGGGGGGGGGGGGGGGGGGGGGGGGGGGATGGGGGACTGAAACTTGCTCTTTTTGGTGTCTCCTGAATGTGATATCACAGTGATTCAACAATTTTGGAATACCTGCGAAGGTGCGTATGATTAATGATGTCGCTCACATTGAAGCTAAGGTAGCTGGAAAGAAGATATTGGTGTCAGAAGCTTCAGTTCGTACTGATTTGATGTTTAATGATGAAGATGGCACTAACTGCTTTAAGGGATATTGGTTATGAGGGAAATCTTCAACTACTCTCTTTTTCTAAACCACTCCTTAGTCCTCAATGGAAATACTTGGTTCATACATTACTTCATTGTCTAAGCTCTAAGAGTTCTTCATGGGATCAATTTGCAACAAATATTGCATCTGCTTTGGTAGGACTAGCTACAAATCAGCAAGATCAACTTCACTAAGCTGATATCTTATGGAATTTAAGGAATCTCAAGGATAGCAAGCCCTTTTTGATGTATCCCAGGTTCATTCAACTGTTCTTGAACAAACAGCTTGAGGGTAGTACCAAACCTCAAACTTTCTTACCAACAGTTGTTTTACCACCAAAAGTGTTTACCTTTATGCGCAAGTGTAGTCCTAAGTTTTCCGGGAAGCTCACACCTCTAACTCCTCCTATGTTAAAAGTTGTTACTGCTGTAAGGGCTGAACATGCATTGCATACTGAAGACCTTGACATTTCATCATCCCTCACATCACAGTGATGATTCCTCAGCTGGTAAAAAGGCAGCAAGTCCAAGTTCAGTTGCTTCTGAAAGACCAGCTTCTCCCAATGATTATACTTCCCCACAATGAGGGTTCCTACATCTGGAGAGATGAGGGACATCTTGATCTTCATCGGATTATCTAGAGAGGTTCTAAAACTAAGAAGCAAATGCTAAACAAGCTGCTCCAACCACTTAGTGCTTAAGACAAAAGCATATAAGATCCTTGGTAAAGAACGTTAAGCCTGTGATTGCTGAATACAGTTCTTTTGTCAATCTTAAACCTACTTTGTCTAAGAAGAAAACGCTTAAGAAGGCACATAAAAAGAAATCATCTTCTTTCAAACAGGGGAGGAAGAAAGTCTCTGATGGAAATACTGGTTTAAATGAAGTTGATGTTAATTCAGGCGATTCTCAAATGATGGATGTTGATGATACTATTACTACTGAAGTTCATGAAGGTACTGCTCAAGTAAATGAAGGTACTACTGAGGTAAATGAAGGTACTGCTGAGGTAAATGAAAGTACTGTTGGAGAAAATCTAAGTACCTTGAATTCCTTCATGAAAAAAAGTGGAAGATGAAGCTAGTCCTTCAACCTTTCAAGATGAGTCTAATGAGTTCATTCAAGATGATACCTTAATTGCTGATACTTTGATTAATATCACAAGACCAAGAAGAGGAGCAGGAATTACCATTCCTGGTAATATTTCTGAGCAAGAAAGATCTGAATCACCAACTCAAATTCTTGATCCAAATGGTGAGAGAAAAAGGTAAGGGTATAATGAAGGAAACCCCAAAAAGAAGAATGAGAAGCTTACTCTTGACACAATAAAGAGCTGCTGCGACTGCAATGAAAGGAAGGTAGCCTAGAAAGTTACAGCAGAATGGGAAGAAGAGGAGAAAGAAAAAGACTTAGTGCTGGTCTTGAAAACTACAAATGAATAAGAGGATAATGAGATGATTGCTGCGGAGGTGGCAAAGAAATAAAGAGAGAATTTTCTACTGAAGAACAAAAGGCAAAAGTTTTTGGTGGAGAGACTATAGCTGCTCAAGGAGATTTAAGCAGAGCAACAAGCAGTCCCATAAGAAAAGCAAACTTCCTATACCATTTCTCAGCTAATGAAATCCAGGATGATGAAGTATATAAGGAATTGTGGTGTGTAAAGCTTATAGAAACCTCAAAAACAAGAGTTATGAAGAAATCAATGATATTTATGAAGAGGTGAAGAGGTTAAATGACAAATTTGTTGCTATTGGGTCAACAAAGATGATCAAGATTATTAAGCGATGAATGTTACAAGCTGAAGAACCTTCAAAGAAGAGAAAATGTACCTATTAGAAAAATGAAGTCATCCAAGGTAAAATCAAAAGGAGAAAAAATACCAAAATCAGATGATGAGGCTTAAGATTTTCTGAAGTGTTGTGGATTTAAAGGTGATGATGCACAAGATGTAGAAGTTATGGAACAACGTTCTTCGATCTCAAGTTTTTCGATTATTCAATCACCTGAAGGGGAATATATTGCTATTCAAAGAGCCAATGGGCATATAAGAGCATTCAACACTCTCAATGAGGTTTTGCATATATTGGACAGACAAGACTTGCATAACTTGCATAGATTGGTGATAAAGTACTATGAACATATTCCTCCAATTGGCTTAGGTTTAATATTGCATGGAGATCTAACAACTATGATGGAAACAACCGAAGAAAGTGATGTTGAACTGTGGAGAAATCAGACTGAATGGGAAATCATAAGATGGAGAATTGTATGAGTCCATTAGGGAGCATATACTAAACTTGGAGAATGGGACTAAGATACATATTGGCAGAACAGGGTATCCAATTAACAAGAGAGCTGTATGCAAAGAATGTTGGAGCATAAGTTAGAAGTTCAAAGGGAAACAGAGGTGCTCTGAATTTAATAAGATTTGTGATGACTGTCTCATCTTCATGCACCATAGGTCATACTCACCCTTCTTGATGATTAGAATTCGTAGTGCAGTGACAGATGAGGCATGAGGGTGGTTTTCAGCTTCAGATATCGGATCTTCAAAGTTCTTCTAAATCAGAATTTCCTCACAAGCTCTGATACCACTTGTAGGATCGATGTACTCTATTATGTTGATCCTTTAACTTGTAAAGGATATTATTACCTTGAATAAATCCAAGACAATAACTATGAAACACTGACAATGAATACTATCAACTATGCGGAATCTAATTGATAATATTAAGAAGAACACACAGCAATAATCAAAAGATTACTTTTATTATCACACCTTGAACCTGCCTAACTTTGCAGATTCCTAAACACTAATAATACTAATCGCTAACACTTCTTCTAAGACTCGTACTCGTTCCTAACTATGCCTTCCAAGGGGTCCTTTTATAGACATCAAGGATTAACCCTATTAGGCTTACAACCTGCCATGCTTATCTTCTCCTAATACAACTCGTCATGTATATCTTCTCCTAGTACAATCCTTCTAAAACTCTAAAACTGTTATAAGCAGTACTTTGATATTGCTAACATTACTTTTCTATAACTAACAGTACTTTAACATAATGAACAGTACTTTAATATCACTAACAGTACTTTGTTATCTATCAGCAGTACTTTACAATATTTCCTAACAGTCCACGCACCTCACAACAAAATGAAAAGCCTGAAAGGATGATCTGAACCATAAACAATCGTATTCGTACATTACTATTTCAGGCTCATCTACCTTCTAATTATTAGACTGAAGCTCTTAATATGGCCATTTACTTATTAAATATATTACCCTCACGCGCCATTGACGATGAAATACCTTTTACCCGTCTTTTTGGAACCACACCCGACTATAGTATTTTACATACCTTTGGGTGTCTTTGTTACCCTCACCTTGATACCACTCACAAACTTGAACCCCGAGCTACACCTTCTATTTTTTAACACGCCACCAATCACTGTGGATATTATTGTCTTGATCTCAACACAAATAAAATTATCATTTCCTACCATGTAACATTTGATGAGACGGTTTTTTCGTTTGGCTCGATGACACCGACCTCAAGTCCCTCCTATGATTTTTTGGATGACTCGCCTAAAGTAATTTCTAATATCATACGATCATCACCCACCACTAATCCTAATATACCACACGAGTCTATTCTTGTGCAAACTACTAATGCTGCTCCCATAAATCTCATACCAACTGGCTCAAATATCACACACACTGGCCCAACTAAAGATACTATACATATCGGGCCTGTTCCTATGCCACATATCGGCCCAAGTATTGCGGCTACCGAACACGCTACTCCTGGCCAACTAATACCGATGCAACCCAACAACCCCTACTCCCAGCCCACCTCACATTGAGCCTACTACAACACAGCCCACCTCTGTTTCCGTTTCCTAAGTTTCTTCCACTCCAAATGATAACCCGAACCCAGTTTCAATTCACCCCATGGTCACACGCTTTCATGTCGGGACTAATCGTCTTACTTAATGTCTTAATATTCATGTGTCTAATATCTCGCTTTTGCCTAAATCGTATAGCGATGTGTTTAATGATCCAAATTGGCAAAATGCTATGTCCGATGAGTATAATGCACTTATTAAAAATAACACTTGGAATCTTGTACCTCGACCCACGAATGCCAATATTGTTCGTTGTATGTGGTTATTTCGCTATAAGTATTTAGCAGGTGACACTCTTAGTCGCTACAAGACTCGTCTTGTAGCGAATGGCAGTACACAGATAGAAGGTGTTGATGTTGATGAGACCTTAAGCCCAGTTGTTAAACCACGTACTATTCAGACAGTTCTTAGTTTGGCTATTCCTTGACATTGGCCAGTTTACTAGCTTGATGTCAAGAATGACTTCTTGCATGGTGATTTATCTGAGATAGTTTATATGCATCAGCCTCTAGGGTTTTGGGATTCTGCATATCCTGATTATGTTAGGTTATTGCAGAGGTCTTTT
>BQNB010168326.1:0-13901 GCA_026074375.1 Tanacetum coccineum
ATTCCAAAAGATATTTGCAGGTTATAGCTTATTAATATAAGCTAAAATATGAAGATTTAACATAACAAAAGTTTAAAATAACAATTCGTTAAGCTAGAAATCAAAAGGGGTTAAATTAGGGTTTTAAAATGAAAACACGTAGGTTTTTAATTCAAATCTTATCAAGACTTAATAAAGTGGTTATATTATCATTAAAAAAGCTTATTAGAATAGATTTTAACAACATTATACAAGTTTAGCTTATAGATTACATAAAAACATGAAATTAGAGTTTCGTGGGTTCGTTTTGGATCAAAACCTTATAATGAGTTGATTTTGAGTTCAAAGCTTTTAACAAGTGTGTATTTATGATCATATGAACATTATAAGAGTATTGAAACATAATGTGAGCTTATAGAACCTGAATTGAGCTTATGGATTCGAAAATGGATCAAAATGGGTGATTTAGTACTCGTACGCCTAGAATAACAACTCTGGGGCTTTAAGACTTCATTTTTCTTGGTTCTTGGCTTCTATTATGAGCTTAGGGACTTCTTTTGATTTTCTATTGATGCTATGGAAGTGTTATAATTCCATTTGTTGGTAAGAGATGAGATGTGGGGGATGAAATGAAAGGTATGCTTGGTTCGGCTATTTATAGGGGAGAAAACCCTTGTTGGCCAAGTTTTCTTGATAGATAAGGCTTATGAGCTGTAGATTGTGACTAAGGGATGCTATGTGATGAGTATGGTGAGCTAGAATAGTAGTTAGGAAGTGTTGGGAGGTTTTTAGGGGTGTTTGTGTGTCACGGCTAGAAAAGGGACAACAAGGAGGTGATTTGTCTTGCTTGGTTGTCAAGGGTTGTTATATAGGTGCTTGTAAGCTACTTGGTGATGTCATGGTGTGGTCATGGAGGTTCTTGGTTGGTTGCTTGTGTTAAAAATGGGTAAAAATGGTCATAAAGGTGTATCGGGTTGGATTAGGGCTCGTTTAGGGTTTTTAGGTTTTAATTTCAAGTTAGGGCTTAGGTTTAGAATAGATTAAAGTTTAGTATTAGTGTTAGGATTATGTTTTAGTGTTTAGGATTAGTGTTTAGGGCTTGGGATTAAGTTTTAGGGCTTAATCTTAAGGTTAAAATGAAATTAGGGTTTAAGGTTTTGTTTTAGGGTTTAGGGTTTTTAAAATGTGTATGAGAGCTTAGGAGTAGAGTAATTAGGGTTTAAATGTTGTATATTGAGTTTAGTAGCTTGTACAAAAGTAGTGGTAAAGAAACTAGAATGAAAACGGTGGTAAAATGGCTATTTTGGGAGTTATGCTTAATGACTTGTACATTGTGCTTTTAAGGACTTGTACATTGATTTGGAGGGAGTTTATATTTCAAATGAGATGTTATATTACTTGTACATATGCTTTGATTGCTTGTACATTGATTTTTATATGTATACATTACATATAGTTAGGGTTTAAAGGTAAACGTTTAACGTTTAAAGCCTGTTTTGATATAACGTTGTAAATGGTACATTATATGAGTAATGTACTTTGTAGAAATGATATTAAGATATTGACTTGACATATTAGGATGTTTATATGATATAAACATAGATATAGATGGCATAAGTAGGTTGTGTGAGCTTGTTAACTTTAGAATGTAAACTATGATACGTAATGGAATAGAATGAAACAAAAATTTTATTACCGTGAAAAAGTAGTACTTAACATAGTAAGTAGATATTACATTGATGAAATACTGGAAAATTACAGGTTGTTATATAAAACCCTTATGTAGCACTCATCTTTAGTGCTAGACACCCCTGTTTTGCCCGCTGAGCCATTTTATTTATTTTTCTCATCCACTAAAATACAAAAAAATATAACCTTTAGCCTAGTCTTACCACTTGTCAAAAGTCCCTATGGTTGGTTTCTAGTTGCTCGGTATGATTGGTTGATTTTTGCTTATAGTTTGTTCGCTCTTTGTTATAAGTGTTGTACCATTTCAATGAAGACGTAGGTTGCAAACTTCGTATTTCGTATTTTTTGTGGTGTATTCTTATCTCAAGTGTGAGGAAATTGTTAGTTGTGTGAAGGGTTGGTTGTTGAATAAAAAAAGAGAGAAAAAAAGAAAGAATAATAGAAAGAGGTGAATTAGTGTTGATTGTATTTATCTGTTATGTGTCGAATATATTGATGAGAGGTTCAATAACCTCACGGGTTTGTGGATTGTCGTAACTAGCAACATAGGTTTCTTGGACTTGTCGACATGTATATTATAAAACCAAATCCAATATATATTTCACATTCCTTATCCATGCCCTTATTAACCCTTAGCTTAACGTTACAACCCAAATAAAAGTCCTTTTTTGATAATTATACATGGGGCTTACACTATGTCGGTGTAGTTTTGTTTCTTATACAAGCCTATGGTAACTTAATGAATCATGTCTGAGCAATTGAGTGTGATTTCCCTTTACCCTCTATTACATCATATACGAGTGTTTGAGTGAATTATACTTTTTCTTATTCGTGAGGGGCTTAGTCATGTTATACAGCTTGAGGATCATTGGGTATTGTCAAACATCTTTGTTTTAACATATTATAAATCTAAAAATATTTTTCACACTTAATGAGTTGTAAGCTACTGTGATTTTTTAGAAAAAATAATATTAAGTGGAACTATTTTATAAAAATTCATCATTACAAAGTACTCAGATTCGGATCTGAACGCACACCAAAAAGTTTGACGTCCTTAAAAATACATAGAAAATGTTTTTGCGTTAGCCCTTCGAACTGGAGTTAATAGACACCAAAAATATGACCCACGATTTTTGGCTAACCAAAATTCGAATTTTAAGTAGAGGTTTTACTCCCCGAAATCAGACCCAAATCTGATCCGAATTTACTGTTTTGATAACTTTTCTTGCGAAAATTATTTGACTAACTTTCCCACCTCAAAACCTTTCTGGCCGGACTTTTTAGAAACTAGACTCTCTGAAATTAATTTTAGGCTCAAGAAAATTAATCATTGTTATTTTTATGACCAAGTTATGGTTTGTACAAGATGACCTATCAAAACTGCCAGCTTTTAAATTCGGAATTTACAAACTCTAAAACCCTAATTACATATGCTTAACACCACTAATCATCCTAAAAACGATTTTTAAAGATCAAAACCCTAATTTTAGAGATCTTATATAAACCATAATCCATCATCAAAATTGTTACATGTTTTAAAGAAAACTAAACAACTAGGGTTTATAAACATATCTTAATCCTTGATTCTTGAAACACTAAATCACCAAATTGATCTTGATAAAAAAAATCTTTTTTTTCTTCTCTGCTTGGTTTGACCGATTATAAAAAATAGTAGGGAGGAGAGGTTTGTATTTATAGTATTTACAAAAAGGTTTGGATAATCCCACTTAAACTAAAATTGGTTTTCTTTTCCCTTCTTTTTCTCCTAAACTGATCGGCCTATACTCTTTTAATTTTTTTAATTATTTTTTATTAAATTTTGTCCATATGTATGTATGTGTGTGTATATATATATATATATATACACACACATAGATAGTTATTTATTTATTTAATTATTATTAATTACATATTCAACCTTTAATTTTGACATTTTTTTTATAAAAACTCTTTTTTCTACCTTTTAAACCTTTTAAATTAAAACTAAATTAAATGACTATAAATAAATTCCATTTCTAATTTCGTTTTACTAACTTAATAAAACTGAGTTCAAATTTCTATATTTTTCTAAACTAAACTATTGATTTTACTTACTACTAACACTCAAAGGTATAAATACGTATACATATACATATAAATACGTACACACATAGAATTATATCATCATTTTTATTGTCACAAAAATGTGAACAAAATGAAATACCCAACAACAATAAATTCAATCAAAATGAGACGATCACGCTCACAGATTGATAACCAACTCACATAGAATCACATAAACACATAATTATCAGAGCACACAATGATGTTCAAATCAATACTAACGGTTTGACTAACCTGCTCAAGGCACAGTTGTCACAGTATCCCCTCCTTAGGGAAATCTCGTCCCGAGATTTAACTAATAGGTTCAACATCATCATTAACAAACAATCGTGAATACTTAGCTTTCATATGGTCCTCACGTTCCCACGTAAACTTAGGGATACGCTTTGAATCTCATCTAACTTTCACGATCGGAAACCCACTGCTTACATTCGCTTGCCTATACGAGGGTACAAATAGCAGTATAACAACTCGAAGCAAAAATAACCATCTAACTACATAAACATCGCCCTTCATCAAGGAAACTCGTTAAAACCTTAAGTTGTGTAACAACGTCATTCATAACCTAACCCCGAAACTCATCAAACAAGAACTGTCTTGGAACTAAGTTATGAGTTGTTACAAAGCTTAACTTTTTGAAGCATCGGCTCGACTTCGAGTTTATTCAAAATTTAACATTAACCAAACCACCTCAGAACATTTAAGGGTGCACTAAAGTCTGCCAGTAACCCTATGTGTCCAACTTTACTTAGTACTTCCAATGATAGCTTGCTCAACGAGCAAATGTGGATACTTAGTTTTTATGAAATCCTCATGACCTCGCTTCGAGTTCCAATGGACTTAAGTAACAAAATCCTACTACGCTTCAAACTTTTAACCTCACGATCAATAATCTCAATAGGTTCTTCAACAAAACAAAGAGTTTTGTCTACCTTAATTTCTTTTAAATGCACATGCAGATTTGCATCCGTCCAATACTACTTTAAATTTGAAACACATCAAATATACTACTAAATTATTGAGACAATCTAAATCAATAGGCCATAGGACCGATCCCTTTAATGATCTCAAATGGTCCTACATATCTTGGTGCTAACATTTCTTTCTTTCCAAAATGCGCTACATCTTTCTAAGACGACACTTTTAGTAACACTTGATCTCCAACCTCAAACTCTAGGGGCTTGCGCCTATTGTCAACATAGCTCTTTTGACGATCTCTTGCCGCTTTGAGCTTCTCCTTGATCAAAACTACCTTGTCGGTTGTCTCTTGTACTAACTCAGGCCAAATCAAACTACTTTCTCCAATATCAGCCTACAGATTGATTTGAGAAGGTGGAAAAGTCAAATTAGATGATAACGAACAAAAACGTTTAAGAAAAACCTAGAAATTATGAAATTAAACTAGAAAACGAGGCCCCGAATCCCGAACAAAAAGGGGAAAAACCTAAAATCTTTAAAAATAACCCTACGGAAAATTTTTCACTTCTAAACTACTCTACGGGACAAATAACGAAGAATGAAAAAGACTAGACCGAAAACGGAGTTCGTTTGACCCAAAAACGAGTCAAAACAAAATCCCGCACCCGGACCCGTTCTTTAAAAGATGAAAAGTTATAAAAATGACCCTACGAAAAATTTTATATTTTTCCTACAAACTAGATGATAAAAGAAAATTTTCTAAAAAAGCAAAATATTTTTTTGATAATTTTTATATTTATTATGAATTAAATAAACTTTTAACTAAATTAAATTATAAAAAATACTAAATGTTTACGAAAAATTCTGAATTTTTTTCTAAAAATACTTCATACTATAAAGTTCCTACGAAAAATGAAAAAACACAAGGTTGCTTAACAAATAAGCCCGAAAATAAGCTGTACAGCTTATTAGCTTATTTAGCTAAAACACCCTTAAATAATAAACGCCTTGGGTCTTTAACGAAAAAGACCCAAGGGCGCAGTGGTAAGTGTGGTGTGTAAAAGGGGATGTATCGCTTGGTCCCGGTTCGAGTCTTGCTCACACCGGCCAAGTGTCTTCCCCTTTTTTTTTTTTTCCTATTTTCGAAAATCAAAGAAGCAAAGTTGTTAAGAGAGCCTCGTGGGCTTAACAACTATGTCTTCAACAACTTTTTTCACAAAAGCACTCAATAAGCCTTATAAAATAGGCTCAAAGTGGACAGAAAAGCTTAAAAATGCTTAAAGGCTAAACAAGCTAAGTACCTTTTGGGACCCTATTGGGGACAAATAAGCTAGAACTAAGGACTAGTAAGCTAAAAGGGTAAACCTAATCTAAAATAAGCTATAAAAAGTTAAAAGCTTAAACTAAAATAAGCTGTGAGAGCTTATGAAGGCAGAAAAAAGCTAAACAAAGCTTAAAGTGGCAAAAGCACTAAAGTGGGGCATTCAAATAAGCTAGCTAAAGGGAAAGAAGCCAACTAACAATCTAACTAACCTAAATAACTACTAGGCAACAATTTTAGCTATGGAATAAGCTCAATAAGCCAAAAATCAAAAATAACAAACCCTCAGCCTAACTTAAGCTTAAAAACAGTCACAGGGCAATGTTTTGGGCTTAAAAATAAGCACACAAATGAGCTCTATTGATGTGGGGTTGATTTTCCTAAGTCTGAAAATCAATGGCTATACAAGAGCTTATTGCTCTTGAAATAAGCGCCCAATAACATGGCTTAAAATGCTCTTAATGGCTGAGAATAATAGAGCCTAAAGTCTCCCCTTTGCACCAGGGGAGCTATAAGAAATCTCAAGGGCTTAGTTGACAGCTTTATTTAAGCTTCAAATATGCTCTACACAACTCACAAATAAGCATAAAACAATTATGCTCTAGCTAAACAGCTTGTGCACAAATTTTGAGCTTTTAAAAATCAATTTTACTTGCTTATTTTTGATAGTGAAAAAGGTCTTTGGGTTTTTAAAAACTGTGACACTAAAACCTTGGTGAACTTTGACTTACCAAAGTCAAAAGACAAAAGGCTTTTGACAGCCTTTTTTAGACACACAAAACACACTCTTTTAATGCTTAAACTCAAACCACAAGTGCATACTAATAAGCCCCTTGTGGTGTCTCTTAAAAGTCTCACAGTTTCAAAGAAGGTTTTTATACTTTTGAAAAACAATTTTCCAACTAAAAATGTTTTAAAAACAGCTTAAAAGTAGCTTAAAACTTGTGCTTAAACTGACTAAGTGACCCTAACCCAAAGTCAAAACCATTTTGACCCGTTTTAAGGCTTATGCCAAACACCCCTTTACCAATTCTGTCAAACCTTATTGTGCTTTAAAAACTGTTTTACAAACTGAAACAACTAAAACCTTTTATCCACTCACACTAGTTTTTACCTATTTAAGCTACTTTAGAACTCAAACTTGCTGCTTAATAAGGGAAATAAGCCTTCGTTACTCACCAAGCTTCTTATGCTCTTAAGACAGAAAATTTGGAGAAAAAATGAAACTAAATGAACTTCAGCTGAGAAAACTTAGAACACTTGATTATCCAAACTAACTAAACCTATTTGAACAGGAATTGAACTCAAGGAAAAACAAAGGTACATAAAATAGCTAAAAGACAAGATGGGTCTGAAGCTACAATGAGTTTTAGAGTATTAAACCTTACCTTTTTTTGTATCCTCAGTCACAAACCACTCTTCTGAGTGAGTGGCTTTAAACTGAACTGAATGGCCCCCAAAGCCTCTAAACCAGAGCTATAAAGCTCCATAACAATTTACTTATTACTCCTTTTAGCTTCCAAAGTGCATCAAATGAACTTAGGTCATCATGCTTTCATATAAAATGAACACAATAAATCAATGACTGATCTTTTAACAAATTTTTACTGAATTCGAGCTTATGAACAAGAATAAGCTCAAATGAGCTTATTGAGAGCTTATGAAGTAAAATTAGCTTAAATTTTCATTAAAACTGAGAATTACAAATGCATAAAAGAAATTTACTTAAAAATACTTTAAACTACTTTTAAGACTACACTAAAACGACATAAAAACTATATTTGCCACAATGGCTTTACAAAGCTATTTATAGAAAAACGGCTAGGGCTTCCTTTCTTCTCTTTTCTTCCTTTGTGTTTCTTTTAACACACATAAAAGGGGTGTGTTTGTTGTGTGAGGGGTTCACAGCCTCCATCTTGGCCATTGATTATTCTTGATACTTGTTCAAGTCATCTTGGACGTCGAAATGAGCTTAGGGGGTTGTGAGATTGCCAACATGGCACATTTGTAACTGGGAAAGGTAGTGGAGGAGGGGGGGTGAGTACCCATGGTGGTGGAGAAGAAACACAGGGTAAAAACGGGTATACACACCCGTGAGTTGTGTTGGGGGGAAAACAAGGGCGGGAAAAAACGTTTGAGTTATAACAGAGTGTGGGTTTGGGGGATTTGGCAAAGTTAGCCCCTCATGGTTATATGTTTTATTGCACAATTCGTCCTTGTGGTTATATGACTTTTGGGGACTTGGCAAAACAAGTCCCCAAGAGTTATATAACTCTTTGCACCCCACGTCCTTGGGTGGTACAAGTATGGGGACTTGGCAGTTTTGCCCCCCCACTTGTTACTTTGCTCAATTGGCAAATTACCCTTTCTTTTCTTTTCCTCTTTTCTTCTTCACATATAAGTTTAGGGGTTTGGCAATTTTAGTCCCTAAACTTATATTTTTTTTACTTTGGCCTCGGGGTTGACTTGGGTTGACTTTGTCTTTGACCAATTGACTTTCCGGCTTCGATTTGGCTTTTTCTTTCACAGTCTTTTCCATTCCGAGTCCGGTTTTGTCGTTTTGGCTTTGTTTTTCGTCCTTTTCTTAGTTATCCGTTCCTGCACAACACAATTAGCAAAACAAGCATATATTTGGCATTTTAATTCCGTTTTTGGTTATTTTAGCTCGTTTTTAAAGGTAAAAGGTATGTGTAATTAAGCACATACCAAAATCCCCCATACTAAGGTATTGCCGTGTCCTCACAGCATATGTTATGAAGATAAACCTTTACACGAAAACCTGGGAGAATCTAAATTCTCCTCTACTAATAACTTTGAAAGTAACTAAGCTGTTCGTCAAAGGAAACTAAATAACAAATGCTTTGACAAGTACCGAGTTTCACATTTTTATTCATACACTAACTATCCCTAATATTTTTGGATTTTTCTTTTTCTTTTCTCGACTACCTGTTTGACTTCCTTTATTTTATCAACATTGGGATCATAGAATGAGAAACGACCATAGAATATTCTACGGATGTCCTGACGGATAAATTCATCGTCCCCGATTTTTCACTAGTTCCAAACCAAGCAATTAAACAAGATCATTTGTCAATATAAGTCTAAATGCTAAGCACTCATACTTATGAACGTCGTGACTTTTAACTCCCAACATGAATATATGATTTAAATGTGTGTACTCATTTCAACTCAACCATAGATCAACTTATTTCCATAGTCGTGATTCAAGATGAATCATGACTCAAAGCAACAACTTATTAGGATCTTGTAACTTGATTTTAAAGAACGAGATTTTAACTGTAGAACTTTTTGCAACATTTTCATCATTATAATCATAAGTTCTTAAAGCTAGGAATGCGTTCCTAGTTCTGAACACCTACCTAGGCCTCGTCCCTAGTAGGATATCACAACCAAGACCGATGTTTCTAAGTTTGAAAACCCACCCCTTCAAGCGTAGTGGAAATCACATCAACACCTTCTTCCAAATATGGCTAAATATAAGTGGTCTAAGTTTTGAACCCTCACACTAGACCTACGCTTTTCCTAGGTGAGAATATTCACAACACACAAATCCTTAGAAGTAAAGAAGGGGATGTCTTAGTTGAACCCCCACCGTCGTGGTTAGCGGAGTGGGATACACGACACTCTTTCACTGCTCCATATAATCAAATTATGCTTCTTGGCAAAATTCAATACTCATAGCATTTTTGCATTCAACTTCATTCATGCTTCTTTTGGCATTTTAACTTTGAATTATTAAGAAAAGAAAAATCTCGCTTTAAAAGAATCAAGTTACAAATTTGAAGCTTTTTCTAAACATTGATTGACTTAGTTGAATTGACTTAGCACGTATGATAGGTGGATTTTGAAGCTAATGGGAGAAAAAGCCACAAGTTAACTCATATATTTTTTGTTCAGAGATCACATAAACTTATATTTAACTCTATCACTTCTTTGTTCTTACTGCTTTTTAAAATTCGAAGAAATCGAATTCGTGAAAGCTACCTACTAAGCGGTAAGTGCGGAACTAGCTAGGGCTCCAACACGCCCGATCGCGTCAAAAATTATTCTCATACGACCCTTCGGAAAGGTAAAACTGTGACAAAACACTTATTTTATTTTTGAAAATTTTAATTTTTTCATTTTTTTGTTATTTTTGCAAAATTTGGTGGTAAAAACGGGATTACGTTATAACAATGACTGCAGGCAAAAATCAAATCGAAGATCCCCCCCCCCATACTAGAACTAAACATCGTCCTCGAATGTTTCAAAGGGGTACCAAACTCAAATCTAGGCCGTTTTGAATGTGTGCCAAAAGATAAAACGATATCGATTAATTTGGATACTGGATTCCCAAAATGAAGCTGAGGGAGTGATACTCTTGTGGATACCTTGATAGTCTTCAAAACCGGAAATCCTTGACATACAACACAAAGCACCACCAAACATGGACAACACACGGGTAATGGAAAATGTAAGCCTCCTCACACAAAACACTTATTTATTACATACTACTGGATCAAGCATGGGGGTTACCCCCACGAAGCGCCTTGTTTATGTAACCGAGTCACAAGCTCGACTCGACCGCGAATTCATATGGTCCAAGTGGAAGCAAGTGGAAGACAAAATCTCCTCGGACTTTCATTCAAGCCGGTTTTGGATAAACAGAGATTTCCATGAAAGTTTCCACTCCGATGAGATACCTTCTCGGCATAAAAGAATGATACATTTGAGATGGGCCGAGATCAAAAATGGGATCTTCATCTTGTGGGAGAGAAGATTATGAGGGACAACGGGATACGTGAGAAAAGCAAGAAAAGAACCATACACATAAGCGAAGAGAGAAGATGTCATCCCTCTAATGGTATAAACATTCACATTAGTCGTAGACACATTCTTACGAATCCCGAGGTCAATAGAAGTCAAATCTCCCAGATCGGGCTCAATCTTAAATTTGAAACATTCAAGATTCGGAAGAGACATGATGTGAGTGATTCATCCATCGTGAACTCCTCAAGATTTAAAGTCACTCCTATCGGTAGGAGGAAACTGATCATTCGAGAAGTCAAGATATACTAATCATATTTAGAAAAATCAACATGATAGTGGTATTGCACTACATCCTCATTTTAAAATGTCGTTATCAACGTAAAAGCTTATAATCCGGAAAGATAAATCAGAACGAGTAGTGGGACTGCCACTACTAATCTCTTCTAGATTAAAGCGAAAAGTTTCAGATTCGGGAATAGAATTATCAAAGGTGTTAGTCTCCTCCAAGAAAAGATTAGGAGATGTGGAGGTAGACTTGATCACAACTTCGGAAGATGGAGTAGGATTATCTCTTAATGAATCGATCTTAGCAATAAAAGATTGACCTTCAACAATTTTCATAAGGATAATCGTCTTTGATTGTTAAAAGAAATATTACTCATCAATCCCTTCCAACTTCCGGATCAACATCTCCACCAACCACTTCTAAGCTGACGATCTCAACATCGGGAGGTGATGCATCGACATACTCGATATTCCTCACTGAGGTAATCGTCATCCACTCGAAGAAATTATCATCGTTGGAATTGACCAACAAATCTCAAGTTTCACTGAGAGCATTAAGAGGGGTGGTATTTTCACAAAGAGGGCGGCGTCTCATCGGCCACGATTTTGTCGGCAATACCTCGGACTCACTTGGATTGGACAAGGATCTCACACTAGACTTTTATTACTTTGTCCGATTTCGTTTCCACCGGAATAGTGTCAAGATGCCTTTCCCCATACTTAGCGAGTTATCGGGTTCCTCGATGGTAAAATGGGTGTGATTGCAATGGTATTGTCTTCGTCATCATCGTAGCAAATGGGAATCTTCCAAGGATCAAAATTTTAACCGCGCTTGTTCTTTTCCCTGCGATTCGCTTTTCTTCTTCCTTCTTTTGTATGACTTGATCAACCAAATCACGTAAGGTTGTCATTTGTTCCATAAGCTTATTTTGAGAATTGAGAAGCTCATTTTGGGAATTGAAGATTGGATGATTGACGGTATATTGCGGGGGTTGAACTTGGTCAAAACCAAAAGAATTAAATCATAGCAAGAATTGCTATGATAATAGTCTTCTCTCATCGGTTGACATTGGAAGGTTTCATGAGGACCCCCGCAATTTTCACAACAAAGGTATTGTTGTGGAAAACTCGGTGAAGTTTGTGGAAAATAATCAAAGTTTTGATTGAAACACAGGTCCTGATTGTAGACAAACGGGACTTGAGGTTGACAATCGTAACCGTAATGAGAGTCGTTCCCACATAACTCACGAGAGTATGGCACGTATTGTGGTTGTGGAGGATGGTTTGCAACACTTGGAGAATCGTTAGAAGAGTACGGAGTTTGAAAAACATAGATTTTTGTTTCATTTCCAACTTACAATAAAAACAAACTCCATCTTATTCATTGCAACCACATCTTTGGCATGTGCCAAGAAGACATTGTTGTTGCAAACTTTGCAAGTTTTGTAGGGGCTCATCAACGGTTTGATTTTTGCATGGTTCCGGATTAGAGATAATCGGAACTTTCGGAGGGCAATTATAACCGTAATGAGCACCTTTCCCACAAGACTTACAAGTGCATTGTCGACAAAAGATTCCTTCTAAAGGATCACCGCACTCGTGACAACAATGGTCAATGTGTGGAGGACTTGGTGAGGAATTTTCACCGGGGTCCTGATTGACAACGATTGGCTCTCGAGGAGCATTAACAACGTTGGTATTGTCGTCGGATGACTCGGAAGTGTCTTGGAAGTCTTGAAGGACTTCCTCGAATGTCTTTTGTATTAGAGCACATCTTTGACAATGAAAACCATGAATTGGGTCCCCACAATTGAGACAAAATTTTTCAATTTTAAAGGATCGTTGAGACGAGTCGGGTATTGGAACAAGAATCTTGTCTCCAAGACTCCCTTTCGAACAACCACAGTTTGAAGTGTACAAACTTCCACAAGACGAGCATTCTTTAATCGCGTAAATTGGATTCAAACGATAATCGAATGACGTCATAAGAATTAAACATGAAGATGGATAAGAAAAGAATTAAATGATACGAAGAAAAAGAAGATTATTTTTGGTTTTTCCATTAATTCACAATTTATTTTAACGGACAAAATGATAAGACAACTTAAACCTGATAATCAGCAAGCTTCACGGTAGCTCTCAAAAAGATAAACTCACAGGTGAGCGGAGGAGTAGGAATAGCGCGAAGCTTATAGTTTCTTTGGATTTATCTAAAGGACTATAAGTCGTGTAAGGCTCATTTAGATCCTGTTGATAAGGACCTACACAAAGGTGAGCCGTACCTCGCAAGTGACACAAAAGGCAAGTTTTTAAATCTTTTGTTCGAGTTGGGAACCAACAAGTTCGCCGGAAGTTATTATGATAATACCTCTGTTGAGAATATTATATTTTGGTATATTTTTTTTACCAATTTGTGAATTTTATTTCTTTTTTATGAACAATTTTTTTTTTTTTTGGCTTTAATCTGATAATTATACTAAAAGAAATGAAAAATATTTTTGTACTTTTTTACATTTTCTTTTTTTTTTTAATAAAAGAAAATATTCACAGTTTCAAACACAAATGCCAAACGTAACGATAATCGGCTTCACAGCCTCCCCGGCAACGGCGCCAAAAATTGGTTGTAGATATTCACACTGTAAATATAGTGGTAAGTATTCCCGCCTGTCACGCGGGTGACTCGGGTTCGATCCCCGGCAGCGGCGCCAAAAATTGATTGCGGGTTTTTACACTGTATATATATATAATATATAATAAAATATAATATATAATAAAATATAAAATATATATGTAAGTCTAAAAATCAACAAGAGCAATGATACCGAGAAGTAGTATA
>BQNB010168327.1:0-13900 GCA_026074375.1 Tanacetum coccineum
GTTGTGCTGCGTGCGATGAATATTGCTAGACTTTGTTCTTTTAGTACCGCATGTCTTCCTTCTTCCGCGACTGTTAGCTTCTCCGCGACTTTTCCTTAACTGGTTAGGTAGGGTTTGGGTAACGTGTATCCACCCTAACCTTTCATATTCTGACTGACAAGACACAATGACAGTTAACTTCGCTCATTACATTTTGTCTACCTTCAATCCTGGCCCTTCATTTAGTTAGTGGGGGACACGTGTGCCCATCTTACGAAAGTCTGAATTAAATATACCAAAGGTATAAATACCTCCTTGGTTTTCACTATTCTCTTTTTCTTCTTCTTCACCATTATCGCCATTGTTAAAAGATTTTGAGCATTTATTCACTTTCCCACTTTAGTAACTCCTTGAAGATTTTTAGACTACCAGGTTAGGCTTTGATTCCTGTTTCCGACCATGAGTTCTATTGATGATATTAAATCCATCCTAACCCAACCGGCTTTAGATGCACTGTGTGAAAAGTTTCATATTCCTGACACTGTTCACCCTGAATTACCTGGCCGTAATAGTAGGATCCGCAATAGTCCCACCGACAAGATTAGTGTATACTAGGTTTTTTGATTTTGCTAATTACCGGATCCCGCTTTCTCAGTTTCTTGTAGATGTGCTTGAGTATTTCCAAATCAATTTGTCACAGTTATCCGTTATTGCGGCCGCTAAGATCTCTCACTTCAAGATTCTATGTCGCGTTCATAATTTTGTTCTAACCGTAGGGAATTTTCGTAGATTTTACATTAATTCAAAAAATAAAGGTTGGATGTCCTTTAGCAAATGCTCCGACACCGGCCGGGTTTGTCATACCAGACCTTTAGATTCGCTAAAACACTGGAATGATCATTTCTTCTAGTTTGACGCCTCTGTTTTCCCCCTTGTTGTTCCGTGGCATAATAATAAAACGTTGAGGAAGGATCCCCATCCAACGCCCGATGAATTTAATGCGGACGTGTGTAATTACCTTGCCGATAATCCTTCTCCATTCAAATAGTTTTCGGAACCCTTCTTATGCTTGTCGGCATAAGTCGGTATTATGATTTGGATGAAAATTGTTACCCGGCCTTCTGGGCTGATGACGATGAGGGTGGGTGTTCTTTGTTTGTGTTCTTTGATTTGTTCTCATGTTACTGTATCTGACTTGTTTTCATTTTATACAGAGATGGATTTTTTTGCCTTCATCCACCATGCGGATCCCACCAAGGTGCGGATAGGGGAAAGGGAGGTTAGAGAGGGAGAGGTTTCACTGCTTGAATTGACCAGGGGCAGTGTTGTTCTGCTCGTTGGTGTTAATCAAGGAAATGTGAATGGGGGGGTGGTGATGCTGTGGTGGCGGATCAAGTTGAAGAGGGTGATCATTCCATTCAAGATGAGGGGGAAACATTATCTGTGCAGAGGATGAGATTCAAGTTGTTGTTGCTAAAAGGCCCAAAGTTTAAAAGAAGAGGAAGATAGCTGACGGAGCTAGTGGTTCTAATCATCCCCCAAAGAAACTAAGGGAGGATCATGACACTTTTGGTCATGTGGGTGCCAGCAGTAGTGGAAAGTCCCTTGTTGCAATTCAGGAGTTGTTTGAGGAAAGCACCCTAAATGTGGAGGTCGATGTTAGAGCTGTGGCTACTATACCCTTCGTTACTTCCTCCGTGACCCCTACACCAGAGCGTAGGGACGGCGAGCCTACTAATTCTATTTCCATGGCCAATTTGCGGACTCAACGCCCATCTGAGAGGTTTGTAATTTCCTTAGACACTCCTCATGATTCTAGTGCCAATGCTGCAGATGATGAAGTCACTTCTATTGTCAGGTCCTCTGTGCCTCCGCCTCCTTTAATGACTGTGGCTATTGCTACTACCATTGTTACTGGTGCTACTTTTGCTCCGGTTCTTGCGGTAGGCACCGAGCCGGTTCCTCGCAGCAATTTTAAGGACTTTGCTTCTCCTAGTGCCGCTGATGCAGATGCTGCTGGTCCATCTCAGCCTCCCGGCGCGGAGCCTTCTGCTGATACTTTTTACATTTCCCAAGACATGGATCCCGAAACTCTACAGCAGATTTGTGTTCCAAAATGGGATGTTATCAATGACTCCTCTCATGATGATCTAGAGGTCTGTAAAAGTATGGTTGATCAGCTTACCCCTCCTGATTTCTTTTCTCAACTTCGAGGCATAGATTATATTCAGTTGTTTGCGGAGTTTAACCTTGGGGTAGCATGCCAAGTGTGCTTTAGTGCTGAGGTTAGATTGAGGTCTGAGCATAATTATAGGGAGAGGAAGAAGTTTGAGAGGAAGTGTAGTAGGCAAGCTGACTTGTTGAAGGAAAAGGATGTAGAGATTACCAATTTGAGAGCCTAGTTGTCTTTGAAGGATGTTGAAGCCACTGAGGCGATTCGCCTTCGCCACCAAGTTGCCATTGTTGAGGCCACGGAGGCTACTCGAGTTGCTGAGCTAAATGTTTTGAAGCAGCAGGTCGCAGATGTCGAGTTCACTGCCGCTGCTAAAGATGCTGAGCTTTCTTTTCTGACTGCTAACACTACACAGCTTACTCATGACTTGTCAAGTTTGCAAACTTCTTTTGGTGAGTTGACTATTAAAGCTGCTTCTTTGGAGTCTGAAAAGGATGGTCTTGTTGGTCAGGTACTTACACCTTTCTCTTATATCCTCAATCTTTGTCATATTTTGAATTGTTTTTGAAATAATCATTTTAACTTTATTGGTGTCTGCGCTGGAGACTACATGTTCTGAGCTTCGTGATCAGGTTTTGGGGTATGAACTCTTCAAAGAATAAACTGGAGCGGTGCAAGACGAACAAGTTATGATTCTGAGTGATAAGGTGGCGGGGTTGGATGTTGAACTTATGGGGATGGCTCTTCACTTAAATGAGGAATTTTATCCTCATTTTCTGACTACCATATCTGAATGGAGGTGGATCCTTAGTCGCGGCCTTAGGCTTGTGGTTATGAAGTGTCTTCAATCTCTAGAGTATCTTGCTACTTTGGGGGGAGCCATCGGCCATGCCATCGATAAGGGTATGCAAGATGGGCTGGCGGCCGATATTAATCATGGGAAGGCTAGAAGGGATCTTGTTGATGTTGCAGCTTATAACCCTTCCATGGAAGACAACTATGATTCTGCTGTAAACGCCCTTTGTGCCATGGATTTCCCTCTTCTTGCTTAACTGGAGTCCCGAAAAGATGCAAGCATGGCTGATGTTATTGATCTCCTTCGCTTGGAAGGTCCTGTTGCTGAGACTCCAGAGGCTAGTCCATTGCAGCCTTCGCCTGAACAACTTGTGCAAAGGTTAAAGCAAAATACCAAAAACCATCCGGTTTGTTGGTTTAACCTGTCATTCCAGTATGGAAATGGGAGAACATTACTATCGATTTCATTACAAAGCTACCAAAGACACCATCTGGGCAAGATATAATTTAGGTAATTGTGGACCGACTTACAAAATCCGCTCATTTCCTACCAATGAGGGAAACTGGCATAATGGAGAAGTTGACGAGACAATACTTGAAGGAAGTAGTCTCAAGACATCGGGTGCTGGTTTCTATTATTTCTGATCGCGACAGTAAATTTACATCTCATTTTTGGAAATCATTGAATGAAGCCTTAGGTACTCAATTAGATATGAGTACGGCCTACCATCCACAAACCGATGGTCAAAGTGAGAGGACCATCCAAACGTTAGAAGATATGTTGTGAGCGTGTGTAATAGACTTTGGAAAGCATGGGACAGACATCTATCATTAATAGAGTTCTCCTACAACAACAGCTACCATACGAGTATTAAAGCTGCACCTTTTGAGGCGTTGTATGGTCGCAAATGCCGTTCGCCTATCTGTTGGGCTGAGGTGGGAGACGCTAGGCACAAACGAGAGTTACTCAGCTTTACTGGCCCAAAATTCTGCAAGTCAGGATGACGAACAAGCAGAGAAGATCATCCCATCAAGCATCGTCCTACAAGCCTTCACGTTGATTCGACAAAGGCTACCACTTATAAGAGGCGTAAGCCATTGGAGTTTCAAGTTAGGGATAAGGTTATGTTGAAAGTGTCGCCCAGGAAAGGTGTGATACGTTTTGGCAAACGGGGAAAATTGAACCCTCGTTATATTGGACCTTTTAAGATTCTCGCCAAAGTTAGAACGGTTGCATATCGACTGGAGTTACCTGAGAAACTAAGCCGTGTCCATAGTACTTTTCATGTCTCAAACCTTAAGAAGTGTTTATCCGACGAACCACTCGCTGTTCCGTTAGACGAAATCCATGTCGACGACAAGCTCAATTTCATTGAAGAACCGGTCGAGATTATGATTGCGAAGTTAAATGTTTGAAGCAGAGTCGCATTCCAATCGTGAAGGTCCGGTGGAATTCAAGAAGAGGTCCCGAGTATACTTGGGAACGTGAAGACCAAATGAAGAAAAAGTACCCTCATGTTTTTGCTAACCCTGCACCTGCATCTCAAGCTACGTCCTAAGCATTGAGGACAAAGCTCTTTTAACGGGGAAAAGATGTCACACCCCATAAATTCTCGGTTAGTATTCTGACCCATTCCGGTCATTCATTTTGAATATTATACGTTACGTTTAAATTTGGCAGTTTACCGGGAAGATTAAACCGCGTAAAACTGAAAAAAATGTCATCGGACGCATTCCAGCATCGATTATTAATTTATTTAGGCATTATACGAGTTAATTTAACTTTCCTGAGTGTTTCGTGATTTTTAATCACTTCCGATATTAATTTTAGGGTTTTATCTCTTAAATTGCATTTTTCGCGTTTTTGACCAAACGGAACCCCGGAATCCCGAAATCTTTTAGTGTAAACTTTAGTTATCGTCCATCTCATTTTATTAAGTGAAAGATTTCATTCATATCCCTCCCCATATGCGCATGGACGCCTAAGTGCAAGCAAAAACAACCATGGAACTTGAAATTAAATCATTTAAGCTCCACTAACTCAAAATTTGAAATTCCTACCATGCATGTGCATGAAAATGTGCATGAAAATGACATATGAGGGAGTCACCCTCATGCACAAGAAACTAGCCAAGACATATGTGATTGAGCAAGTTTTACACCCGTAAAATATATAACTATAATAATACTTAGATAAATTCCAACTAATCACCTTTAACCAAGGTAAAGAGTCAAAACTTACAAAAATAATATATAATATATATAAAATACGTATGTTTAACCAGGCAAGTATGATCACCCGGGTCGTTATCCCCAACGACTAGTGAAATTGAGGCCACTTTTTAAGTTCGGATCCTGATTTGAATGAAGCAAAGATATTTGATTATGGAAAGAAACTAAAAACAAAATTTAATTAAACAATTAAAACTTAAACCTAATTACTAAATTAAGCTAACTAGAATAAAATCTAAAGACTAAAAGTGCAAAAGGAAAAGGATTAACGGGTAAAACTACTAACTAACGGAGGGGCTGACTTAGTAAACAATTAAATTGAAAAGTTACAATTCCTACCCTAAGAATATACCCCGACAACAAACTAAGTCCCGAATTAAGGTGAAATTTGAAAAGTGCTTATTATGAAAAACTCAAAGAAGCAAAGTTGTAAAAGAAACTAAGGGGAACAAAATTAATAAAAGCTACTAGGGCTGAAAATCTCAAATAAGCTCAGGAAGAGCTTATTTCTAAACTGATTACAGAAAGTGAGGTTTTGAGCTTACTTCTACTTAAACAGCCATAAAATGCTCAAATTAAGCTTAATTCTAAAAAGGAAAAGTGATCTAGAAAGCTTATGATGTGCTTAATCTAAATATGCAAAGAAATTAAAGCTTAAACTACTTTTGAGCTACTGAAATTGATCATGAAATAAGCAAACTCAGGAAATAAGCAAAGAAACACAAACTTCAAATAAGCTAGAGAACTAAATAAGCTGAACTAGACTTTGAAACTTAAAAGACAACTTAAACTACTTATTATCCATCTAAATAAGCTATAAAATCTAGACTTATAAGCTAATTTAACAAATTTAAATCCTAAAGATTCTAAGTACTGTTTTTGGATTTTTCAAGTTTTTATGACTTTTGACAGCTAAATTAAACTAAGGAAATAAGCTAGAAGTTGCAAATTAAGACTTAAATTGTATTAAGCTATATGAAAACTTAAATCCTACTGAATTTTATAAGCTAAATCCTAAAATTACTTATCTAAATTAAGCTGAGAACACAGCAGTACTAACTGAAGTTAGTACTGCTAGTGTAAAGTGTGTAAGAAGGTTCAGAGTCAAGTACTTTTCAATTCAAGTACTGCTATTAGTAAATTTTGACTTTTGAAAAAACAAAATAAGTGTGACAGAAATAAGCTTAAATACTTAAACTAAATCCAATAATAAGATATTGACTAATCTTAACAACAGTAGAATCTACTAAATTTGAAAAATCAAAATCTAATTCAGCAGTACTAACTTATGTTAGTACTGGTAGTGTAAAGAGTCAGCAGTACTTAACTTATGTTAATACTGCTAGTGCAAATTGAGAGAACTCTTAAACCAAACACTCCTTTATCATTTTGACAGGATTGAGAAAAACTTTTAAAGAGAAATCTAATGAACAAATGCTAAATACCAGATAAAAACTAGCTTAAAACAAACTTAATTAACAAAACTTAACAGCTAAATAAGCCTTAATCTAAGATCTATACTATTTAAACTAATATTTTTGGATTTTATGAGTTTTTATGACAGAAATGAGTAACTAATGCTCTATAACTACTTAAACAAAAACAGATAAGGACAAACAACTAATAAGCATTATAAGAGATATTTAAACACTAATAAGCAAAGAGAATGAACAAATAAGTAATATTAAGCATATGAACTATAACTAAGCAATTTAAATTGATATTAGAGAAATAATGAAAAGAGAAACTTACTTAAACCTTTAGCTAAACAAAAGGTACCAATTAAGGCAGCTACAAGCTCTCTAGCTTATTAATAAGCTAGAGTATAAGTTCTTGGGATCTCTTCCAAGTTAAGATCCCCTTCCAAAAGCTCTAATCCAATAAGATCCATAGTAGATTTAACTAATTTAAGGTTTAGATAAGATTAATTCTGAATTCAAAAAGCTCTATTTCAGCTTATAGACTCAAAAGAGCTTTAAATGAGCTTATTAGCTTATTGAGACAATTTGGCTTATTAAGAGAGCTTATGACTTTAAATGAGAATTTTGAAAATGAGATTTAAAACACTAAAGACTGAATTTCATTAATTAAAAAGGATGATTACATTACTGGAGAAAGGAAAATACGAGTTTAAGCTAAAAATTACATAAAAAAAGACTAAAAAGATCGGATCCCCTGTGTGTGTGAGAATGAGGCCTATTTATAGTGCCAAGCTGAAGCTTCTAGGACCTCTTGCCTTGCTCTCCAAACCTTCAATCTCTGCCATTCATTTAATCAATCATTTGAGCTTCTTTTGTGGCCGTTGGATTGATTTGTGGACACCTGAGGATTGCCAGGCTGGCATTCTTTGATGTGACGTTTGTGTTAGTTTTGTGAGTAAATTTAGCACAAAACACACATAAATTTGTGCTTTCACCATGGCTAACGTGGCTTTTGAGCTTGAGCTAGGATAAGTATCATTTTTGATTAGACTAATTTGTCCTTACATTTATGCTTGAGCTTCCTTGAATTGACCAACGCACCCTTTAATTTTGATTTTCCCTTTGTTTTACCATGGGGGTGAAAACGGGGGAGACGATGAATAGTAAAAGTGTTTCCCGCCCCTTCTTTGACAGTTAAAACTGTTGAACTTTGGGAAGTTTACACAAATGGCCCATCTCTTTCTTTTCCCTTTTTCAAGTTATAAATAACTTTTGGAAATTGCAAGATTGGCCCTTGTGGCTTGTTATGAGAGGAAAGTGACTAAGGTTTGGGCTGAGGCTTGGCTTTTCGGGCTTCGGCTTTGTACTCTTCTGATTCTTGTGCCCGTGCTTGCTCGTTTTTGACTGTAATCTTGTGATTTTTGACTTATCCGTACCTGCATACACAAAACACAAATACAAGCATATTTTTGCCATTTTTGGTCTGTTTTGGGTTTAATTGGGTTATTTTAGGTATAAATGGATATGTGTATTTTACACTTATCAAAATTCCCCAAACTAAACGATTGTGTGTCCTCACGCAATATCACATGCCTTATAACCAAATACCTCAAAAATTCCCAAACTAAACCTTTGAAAAGTAGCAAAGATTTTTGTTGAGAGAATTAGGAGATCACAGGTTATAAAACACCCGACTTCCCTTTTTCAAAGATTTTTTTCTCTTTTTATGATTTTTCTTGATAATTGACTACTTATTTACAACTTATTTGTGTTGACATAATGTATTGTTTTCATTACCTCATTGGTAACTTTTAGGATCATAGAATAAAAAGCACAATTAAGTGTCTAAAAGATAACTTCATCATCCCTGATTTTTCACTTTTCCCATGCTAAGCTTAAAAACAAGATCATTGTTAATTACAAGTCATGACACTAACACTACTCATAAATACTAATTGTGTACTTACTTTTCCTCCCGCAAATCCTACTTTTGTATCTCAGGATTTTATTTAAGTCATATACCCGAAGGCTCTTTAAGACTTGTTTCGATACTTATTAATTCCAAAAATAAAGATTTTGTCTAATGTTTCGTAGTTTACGATCACTCCCGATATTTATTTTTACGCTTTAACATTTAAATTATGTTTTTAGCGTTTTTGACCTAACGGAACCCCGGAAACCCGAAATCTTTTCGTGTAAACTTTAGTTATCGTCCATCTCATGTTCATAAGCCAAAAGTTTCATTCACCCTCTTCCCCTTGTCATATTTGGACGCCTAAACCAAACCAAATGAAACCATAAGTCTTGAAATTAAATACAAAAGCATCTTTTATAAAACTAGTGCATGTGGGTGAAAGTGACATATGAGAATGTCATTCTCATTGCACAAGAACTTAAGGAAGACTAGAACATGTGATCTTTTGTTGGACTCATGCAACCTTTGACTTGAAAATTCAAAATCATAACATAAGACTTAAACCATGGTTAACAAAAATGTTGTGGCTCCCTCCTTTGGCCTAGTTTCGGCCAAACACACACACACACCTTTGGTGTGTGTTGGTCACATGTACACTATTATACACTCCTTTAACCTAATGTTTTCCTATAAATACCCCATTATATCACAACTTAGGGTTTCATATCATTTCCAAAGTCACCAACAGAATTTTTCTTTCTTTCCTCCCCTCTTGAAGCTCACGGCACACACACACCCTTTTAGGGTTTTCATATCTTTAATTTCTTGCATAATCCAAGCATACAAGGCTCATTTCTAAGAACATCTAAAGTGGTTTGAAGTATTGGTTCTTTGATTTAAAGGTTTTTCTTCAAGATCTAAAGTTAGGGTTTCAAGATTTGTTGTTGGGTTTTATAGATCTAGTATTTTGGGGTATAGATCTTGTGATTTCTCTACTTTGTTATTCATTCTTGTAAGTGGTCTTGAAATCTTTTCTGTGGTTTACTTATGTTCTTTATCATAATGTTCAAGATCTATACATCATATAGGTTTGTTTTAATTTTGAAAGATTATAAAACAATATTTTATAAATAATGATGTTACTTTGTTTCACTAGTTTAAACATTAAGTTCTTTTGTGAATGAGAGTTGAATGAGAGTTGCAATAATAGAAATGAAGGGATTAGGTTAGTTTTAGGTGTGGTTTTGTTGTGGTTTAGTTGTGAATGGAGATTAGGCTAGACTAGGCACTATTGTGAAGTTTGGTGTGATTTTTGGAAGCGTTTGTGAAAAATGATGTTGCTGATCCGAAATGGTTTTGAGGTTTTGAGCGACTTAGGAATGTTTTCATTGGGCGTAAAAGTAGTTTTTGGAGAGCTCGTTTTGAATATATAGTTTTTCATATATCGCACACTAAAATTGGACTTAAAACGGCCAAATTATAGCCAAATAAAACTTGAAACATTTTTCGGCAAAACCGAATGAGTAGTTGCTGATGTGAATAGTAAAATGGGTTTTCGGACACTTTCGAGATATTTTGAGCTTTTAAAACATTAGCGAAACATATAGTAACACATATATATTGATTAGTATCATTTAAAGATGTCGTTAACATATTTTAGGAAAAACGTTAAAGTTACTAACATAGGTAATTTTGGTGAATTTAGTACAAGAGGACATGGCACTTAAACATTTAGATTTCTCTAGTGCACGATAAGAAAATATGGACATAAGAACATATAGAGAACGTATTAACCTCCGAAACTAAAAACTTTCCTGAAAATAGAAACATACTTAAAATAGTAATTTATTGAGGTTAAACTCCAAAACTTAACGACAAACTCTCATAAATTTTATTAGTCACGTATTTGTTAATTAAGGAAAGCACAAAAACACACATGGCAAGTCTTTTGGTGATGAACATATTGTGCATCTGGCATACTTTTCCAATCTGGTTTCTAAGACAGACGCGTTATTATTCTAGGTCGCGGCTAGATTTCTATATCATCTTTTACTTGCGTGATTATCATTTGCTCATCTTGCTAAGGTGAGTTCATAGCCCCATGTTTTACTACTTTTACTTTACTATTTTACGGTGAGAAACATCGCTGGTTTTTAAACTATGAAGGCAGTTACTTTATGTTTCCTTTTCCTGATTACGTGTTGCCTAAGTAGCGAATAGACCACTAATGCCCAAATTATCATGAACCATCAATTGCTTAACCGACCGTGCTGGTTAAGTAAGCGCGAATGTTGTAAATAGATCTATTGGGACTAATTATCTTTATCCGGGTAAGTAGTGCTTACTAGTTTCGGAGGTCCGAACAAATAGATATATACAATGTTAGAATGTCAATAGGTGATCCTGGTCAGATACCTTTAGGGCGAGGAATACTATTTGGCATATAAAATGCTTCCTTTTAAATTAAGCTTCGGTGTCATGAGCTTAGTGCAAATGTAAATGCTTTTTATGTGAAGTTGCATCTGTTATAATTGTCACGTGCGTACTGTGAACTTGTGGTCCACTTTTAATACTAAATTCAAACCTATGAATTCACCAACTTTATGTTGACCATTTTAGCATGTTTTTCTTAGGTGCTTAGCTATGGATGTCTTTGCTTGCTTTATGGTGTTGCCTTGCATTGGACCAATTTTCAAGAATTATTATTATCTATGTTAACATCGTTGTCAAACTTTAAAACCTTTTATTCGCTTCCGCATATTATCTTTGAACTTATGTAAAACCTTAACTATTTTAAATTAATGCAATGATGTTGGATTTTCAAACGTACCCTTAGAGGTCGTTCTTTGTATCTTATGTGATGTATATTATGACGTCACACACCCGAACAAGTGTTTTCGTCCAGGCCCCGTTTGGGGGTGTGATAGATTGGTATCAACGCCCAGGTTATAGAGAAACTAGGTAGTATATTTAGGTCTAGATCTATAACCAGTATTTGATCATACGTGTGTACTTGCTTACGTATGATAAGTACTATTGTTAAGTTATACGGGTATTTAATTATATTACACTTCCATAATCATATTACTATAATTTTGCAATGACTATAACCTTACATCTATATTTTGTCAGGCATTGCACGTATTTGCATGGTTTGATTAAAGATATAAAGGGGATTTATATAAACTCTTGCTTGTGTAGGTTATGGCAGCTCCGGTTATTTCTATTTCTTCGGACGTATCAGTCGAGAGTGTGGGATCCTTTTTTCCACGAGTTATCCTTATCGGTTCTATTTCTGTTGAGGTCCCGGTTGCACTGGAGGTGGGGGCGGCTGCAGTTGCCTCACCTGCCGGGGTGCTCGAGCTTGATAATCATTCATTGTCAGAGGCTGATCCATCGGAGACTTAACCACCTCCCGTATCTATAGCACCTATGGTTTCACCTTTTCTATGTTCAGACGATTCAGAGTCAGATACTGAGATACCCGAGAGACATGTATCACCTACTACTTCTACTCCATAGATCCCTACTGCTCCCATTTTACCCGCATCATCTGCTATTGTTACACCATCATCTAAGTATCCACTTGCACCTGTTGTTGCCCCCACCCGGGATTCGCTGACGACGAGCCATTCTTATCTGACCCGGGGAGGACATTCCTATTGGTCGACTTTACTGTACTCATCCCAGTGGGCCATGTAGGGCATTGACCGCAAGGAAGTCGGTTAGACCTTTACCTTCTCATCGTTTAGCATTGAGGTACACATCACATAACTAGGATAATTTTACTTCCGAATCATCATCGAGTCATTCATCTTCAGATCATTCATCATCTGGGCATTCTATTTCGAGTCATTCCTTATCCGGACATACACCACCGGACACCACCGATGCTGATTCATCCACACCATCGAGATTTGTTCATCCATCACTTGCTAGGAGTCCACGATGTAGCAAGGCCTATCTCCGTTGGAGGCCTGCCCCATTATCTACCATGTATCCACCGACAACATCCGAATCGTCAACTGGGGATTCTTCTTCCGAGTCATCTGCTGGTCTATCTCGTAAGAGATGTAGGTCCCCTGCTGCTACCGTGACTTTACCTATCTATGCTATGAGAGCTTTAGTCCCTTCTGGTGCTGATTTTCTTCCACCTCGCAAGAGGTTTAGGGATTTTATTTCACCAAAGGATAGTGTTGAGGAAGACATTGATACGGATGTGTTAGAGGACATTGAGGCTGATGCTACAGCTGTTGAGGTTGCAGTAGATAGGGATGTTGAGGCTGGGGTTGATGCAGGTATTGATATGGAGGTCGATGTTGGGGTTGATGTAGGGGACAAGGTTGAGGACGAGGTCGAGTCCAGTGATAGAGGTACTATAGAGGTTGGAGTGGATGTGGTTGTTGAGATTGATATCCTTGATGCTATGCTTATGCTCGATGTTGTAGATCATTTGGAGTAGGTCGAGGAGGGTTTACAGGATATTTATGATCATGTTATAGAGATACCTCTTCAGAGGATAGAGGACATTGAGATGGGACAGAGAGAGTTAGAGTCGAGGAGTTTGATTGTTGGTGGAGAGAGAGCTAGCTTACTTGATCAGGTTGCATCCTTAGAGAGGAGCAACGCGAGACTTCGAGGCACCATGTTTATGGAGAGAGCGAGAGCCGACAGGTTTCGGCGACGCGTGAGATTTATGGAGAGTGAGCTTAGGCAGATTCGTAGGTTCCACTACTATGACAGGATGCGATTTAGAATATTGGAGACATTCGCTGTGAGGCATTTAGGTTTTCGTCCATGATGTTGTGTATGGACTTAGGCTAATAGTAGAACCAGTTGTTAGTAGTTTTAGCATAAATCAAGTTCCCCATTATGAGATGATTGTAACCGAACAATGCTTTTATATATGATATGAAAAGCTTGTTTTGATTCTCTCGCATATTCACCTTTATTGTTATTTACTTGTTCTGGGAAAACATGTTCTATTGTATTTTCCTATATAAACTTTAGGGCCAATGACTAAGATGAGCCAAGAAATTTTTATTTCTCACCTAATAGTCTTTTTTGTGAAAAATTCCATATATATTCCGCACGAGTTTGCGATTTTTTGTATTTGCACGACTCCACCTAAAGATTGCCACGTGTCCATTTTTTTGTACTTTTACGTTATAAAATATTTTTTACTCGATTCATTTCAGTTTTACTTGATAAATTTGACGATTTGTTTTTTATGATTTTTTTGTCTTTTACAAAAAAGACAAAAATAATAAATACTCAATATTAATATTTTTAAATTGATTTATACATTTCAATATGCGACTTTTCTATTTTCAATTCCCGACTTTTCTTTTTATCAGTCCTTGACTTTTGAGAATTTTCCCTCTA
>BQNB010168328.1:0-13900 GCA_026074375.1 Tanacetum coccineum
AATTTTTTTATAAAAATTAAACTAATTAAACAAAATATGCAGAAATTTAAGAAAACTAAAAGCACTAATTTTTTACTTTTTAGTAAACTTTAATTAAACTTATTAAAAACTAAACCTAATTATTAATTAAAAATATAAAACTAATTAAAACTTAACGAAGGACTAAACTAGGGACTAATGGTGTTAGTCCTTGAAGGACTATTAGTGCAAATACACTAACTGGCAAAGGATTAACTGAGTAAACAAGCAAATACCAAAAATTACAAAACCTACCCTGAGGCTAACCCCCGTTTTCACCCCTAGTCCTAATAAGCCCAAAATTAAGTTGAGATTAAAAAAATGCTTAAATTGAAAAACTTATAAAAGCAAAGTTTGAGATTAAGCTGGTGTGAACACTTTTATCAAAAGCACTTAGGGCTGAAAAGCACAAATAAGCTCTAAAAGAGCTTATGAATAAACTGACTTCAGTAAGGGCTTGTTTCCCTTTGGTTTTACTAAATAAGCTGTAAAAACTCAATTTAAGCTCAAATTTAAAAGTAAAAGAAGATCCTGAGAGCTTATGATATGCTTAATCTATAAATGAAAAGAAATTTGAGCTAAAACTAATAGAAGACAACTGAAAATGATGATAAAAGGAGCAAAGTCAGGAAATAAGGCAATAAGCTCAAAAACTTAATAAGCTTAATTGCTCAAAAAGCAAAGACAGCAAATGAGCTTTTGCAAACTTGACAAACAACTTATAGACTACTAATTTAAACAATAAAACCTAATACTACAAGCTAGAATTTAAAATTTAAAAGCTATACTAATCTAACTACTGTTTTTGAGTTTTTAGCTTTTTGGTGACTTTTAAACTAGATTGTAATATAGCAAATAAGTTTGGAAATGAAAAACAAGTCCTATTCTATATTAAGCTATATCTATACTATATCCTACTTAACTATAAGCTCCTAAAAGTTATGTTTGCCTAGCGAAGAATTGAAACAAAAGTGACTGCATGAACTGTTATGTTCCTGCTGATGCACTTTGCAAAATGCAAAACCAACAAGTGCAGGTTATCAAATGGGTAAACCTGAACTTATACACTCTTAGTGAGTGTTTTCAAACACAATTCAAGCATAAACAAAAGCTCATAAAGCTTGGATCAAGATTAAGCAAGCAAGTCAAATGGCACTTTTTGCCCTAGTGCTAAGACCTACAAGTTAAGCCATAACTTTTTGAAAAATTAAATCTAACTTTTAAAAACTGTTTTCCTATTGACCTTAAGAGAAACTAAAGCTAACTCAAGTGTTTTGCACTAAAATATTTGACTATATGAGGTCAAACTTACTTAAACCAAACACCCCTTTATGTGATTGACAGATTTGATTAAGCTTGGATTTTCAAATCCAACAACTAAACCTATGATACCAGTTAATTAATAGTTTATACTAACCTCAATTAACATGATCTAACAACAGATTAAGCTGGATTAAACAGATTAAGAGCTACTCTAAATATATATATTTTTTGGTTTTTATGAGTTTTATAACAAGAGAATGCAAAACAAAGATCTAAGAGACTTAAGCTAAAAACAGATGCATACCATTAACTATTAAGCACAATAAGATGACAAAAAACTCAATTAAGCAGAGAACTTAAGCAAATAAGCAAACTAATAGCAATTTAAGAGTAAACTAGATTATTAAATATTAAACTAGATAATAAATGCAATAAATTTTAAGAAAAACTTACTTAAACCTCTAGCTAAACAAGAGGTACCAATTAAGGCAGTTACAAGCTCCATAGGTAATAATTAAGCTAGGGGGTAAGAGTTCCATAGTGGAATCATTCAATTTTAGATCCCCCTTCCATAGCTTAAATCCAATAAGTCCAAGGTAAGGTAATAGTTTTTAAGCTGATTTTACAGTAGTTTAAGTAAAATTAAAGTTAATTAAGCCCAATTATGAGCTTAGAGACTCATGAGAGCTTATGAGTAGCTTATGGCTTTAGCTTAACAATTGATATGAAAATAAAGAGATTATGAGAGATTATCTAAATTACTTTTGAATATTATCATTATCTTAAAAAGCTTAGTTACAATACTTGAAATGAAAGTTACAATGTTTAAAAGGAAAATTAAGCTGGAAAAAGGAAATTAAGCTAAAACTTAAATCTAAAGCTACAAGCTAAAAACTAACTAGGTGAAAAGATGTGTCGTGTGTGTGTGTTTATGTGTAGTGTTCGTGTGTTAGTGTGCTTTGTGTGAACTGTTTGAGGCTATTGTATAGCTGAACAAAGACCTTTTTAGCCCCTTGCTTATCATCATCCACCCTTGATATTTTTTTTTCTTCTTTCATTTTTGATCTTTGTTTTTGGCCCATTTCGGATCACTAAGTGTCCTCACTACGGTATTGCCAACGTGGCAATTCATTTGTGAGGCCACACTTGTGTTTATTTCTATGAGTAGATTAGCACAAAAAACCCATCACTATAAACTTTGTGTGCCCTTTCCCCATGGTGACGTGTAAGAAAGAGCTTGAGGTAGAGAGCTTAAGTAACCCTTGATGTTGAACTTGGATTATGAACCCCTCCTTTAGTTTTTGTTAACGAGCTCATGGAAATTGACCATCTAACCCTTTAATTTCTCATTTGCCTCTCATTTTTTTTTAATCCATGGTAAATCTTTTGAGACGATGAACAGTGTGAGGGAAAAATGGACACCCTTTTTTTTTTACTGAATGAGTTAAATTCAGTTGAATTTTTGCCCCTATTGACAATAATCTAGCCCTCTCATGTCTTTCCCTTTTCTAGTATATATAACTTTCGCCAATTTGTATTGCAAGTTTGACACTTGTGGTTTATTTAAAAAAAAAAAAATAAGGAATTGGGCGAAGTGGGCTAGTAATGGCTTATGAATTTTTACTTTAAGTCATCTAATTTTTGTTTATCATGATATGCCCAAAAGTCTAAATAAAGTGTTCTCATCACAAATAAGTTAATTGCATAAAACTTTTTCTTTTAATAAAAAACATGGGCCCACTTATTTATTTCCACTCACAATAAACTTAACATGATCAATCATGTTTGACCATAACTTTAGAGGATCTTTTTCCATTATTTAATTATAGATCTATATAAGTAAATTGTAACCATTAATTATGTAAATTAACTAATACTTGTAATATGTCAAATAAGACATGTTTTTGCACTCTAATATATGTTTAACATATTTCTACCAGGAACATATGTTTACTTGAATAGGTATAATCTTGTTTCATTTAATAAAATTTATAAAATATTAACTAAGTGGTGATTTAACAATATAACAATTATGTAAGTGTATAAAAGAAGCAATTATGAAAGGGTATGGTTTATGATGGACCTTGTATGAATGAATGAAGCAAAGAACACAAATCTAACTTAGATCTTCAACCTAAAATCCTTATTAGAAAACCCTAATTTTCTTTCTTGTAAACCCTTGATTAAATGAAACCCTAGCTTTGAAATACCCTTGATATATCTTAGATATCAACCTTAATAATCCTTGTATGCTTGTAGTATTGCTAAAACAAAAACTATGAATCTTTCTTGTTTATCTTTTTGAGCCGTGAGTTAAAGAGAGGACAAAGGGAGTGTGTTTGATTTTTCCTAGCAAATGAAATGTGTGTAAATGAGGCTTACTAGTAAGGTTCCTTTTATAGTGCAAGAACTACACAAACTATAATACAAAATAAGGGATCTTAGAGGTGGTTTAGTAGTATGAGCACAAGTGCTCTCCTCCTCCCTATGAGGAGGGGCACTGCTAACAATGGGAGAAGACAAAAGGTACTTGGTTATCCCATAGATAATAGCTCTTGGTGTTTACTTGGTGGATAAAAGGAAAATGGTAAGTACTTGGAATGACATTAGTGGAGAATTAATGATTTATTTATGTTTTATTCTTTGTAAAAACCGGCCCTATGGAGTATAAGTGAAAAATGATTTAATTCTTGGGTATTGGGTATAAGAGTGGGTATTTGTTGAAGTATAGATGAGTATTGGTGCTTCCATGTATGCATAAACGTAATTTATTGCGAAATATAAATGTTTTACGTAACCAATAAAAATAAAATATGAAAAGTTAATAATTATCTTCGTAAAAATAATATAACACTTGTTTGACATTAACTTTTATTTGTTTGATGTCACTTTACGTTGATTGTTGATTTTTAGTTTACACGATTTAACTAAATGATTGAAATTAGAAGTGAACGCGTAAAAATTTAAAATAAATAGTTGAATATTTACACTTGTTACCTGTAAGCTTGTTTTATGATAGCACTTCTGCAATTCAAATTGCAGCTAATCCTGTTTTTTATGAAAAAACTAAGCATTTTGAAATTGACTTACATTTGATAAAGGGAAAAAGTCTCTTCAAGGGTGAATAGAACTGTTAAAGTTGGTTCAGCTACACCTAATTATGTAGCTGATGTGTTTACTAAAGGGCTGAATATATCTCAGCATAATGAGTTTTGTAAGAAGCTGGGTTTGGTTGACATGTTTAAACCAAAAGTCTAAGAAGGGGTGTTGGATATATCTGTTTTATGCAACTTATGGTTTATTGGAAGTGCAAAGACTAATTATCCACTTCTTTCTAACAATTTGGAATGTTTTGTCTTTGTTTAGCAGGTTTGTCTAAGATTAGGGGTTGAAGTAGAACTTGTGGCTATATATCTACATATCTAGCTCTAGGGTTCACTCACTCGATTATTTCTCACCTACTTTCTCTCTCAAAGCTCTCATTCATCTTCTTGTATTTCAGTATTTATTCTCTGGGTTCCATCTGGGTTTATTTTGTATAAGATCATCTTGATCTTGTCTGGTTTAGGTAGAATAGTTTTAGAGTTGTAGTGAGGTTATTTGTTGTGTGGTATTGTATTCTTTATTGTGTTGCACTCAGTTGAGGACAACACCTTGTCTTTTGTATTGTACTTATGAGCACACTATTATTGACTCATCTACTATCGCTGTAATAAAATATCAAAAGGGGGGTTGGATGGGTGATTAGAAAAGATGTTTTGGTATTGGTTTGATAGGTTTTACAAACATACATGTATCTATATATACACCTACATTCACTTATATTCACTTATTGCAAAAGACAAACTCAAAGCACACATCGACTAATCACATTTTTGATACAAAAATACTATTGCAAAATTATCTTCATACACATTTTAAAAGTAATAGGTTGTCGTTTTTTTCTTTTTGTTACTATTCATTTTACTGTAGCTGCTACAGTGTTCGGCCCAATGGGCTCCCAGTTTGGGCCGGCCCAATTTTTTATTTTTTTTTATAAATACGCAAAAAAAAAATACTCGGCACAAAATAAAAATAAAAAATTACAAAAGTACTTATTTATTCAGATAAAAAATACCCGCGCCATGAGGCCTAACACATAAGCCCATATAAAAAAACCACTATAAAACATGAGACCACTCCGCACAAAATAATATTAAAAAAAAATTTGTTCGGCACAACATAATAGTTTTTTTTTTACAAAATACTGACTTTATTCAGATCAAAAAATACCCGCGCCATGAGGCCCAATACATAGACCCATATAAAAAAAACTATTAACCATAAGACCGAAAAAATAATCCCGCACAAAATAAATAAAAAATAAAATAAAGCTAACACCTTGCAGCAACGTGCGTACTTAATAACTTTAAAATAAACGGCGCGAAAAAAAACCCGCCTACCCTAAGTAAAAAAAATTAGCCCCGCCACAACATGCGGGTTCTTATGCCTAAGCACACCAATAAAAAATAACCCGCCCCGCAGCAACGCGCGACAGTTACATATTCAAACAAAATAATCTCCGAATCTGTCAAGATTCTAACATCCCAAATATTTACCGGAGCTTCGAGAACGAGATTCGTAAATCACCATAACAAATTAAACCCGACTGATTCATAAGCAAAACTAAAAAAGTGATAGAAAGCCCATTAGAGTTTTTCGGCATATTCTCCACCCTTATTGTTACTGTCCGTCGGCGTCCACCGCCGCCCTAAATCAAACCCCCACTATTGCCACTGTCATTCGGCCATTAGAGCCTCCATCGGTAACCACCACCAGTTGCCGCCGACAACCAGATGTGCGTAGTGGATTTAACAGGTTGTGTGATTTTGAATGTGGTGTTGATATATTTTGGATAAAAGCGTAGATTTTTTTTCCTTATTGTTGAAGATGTAGTATTTTTTGTATTTGTGTTTTTTTTCATTGATAATCTAAACTTCTGTGAGATAGGGGGATATAAAATACTTGTTAAGAACAATGTAAAATTAAAAAAAAAATTGATTAAATAGAAGAAAAAGGTAAATGTGGTTTTTGCTTTTATTTTCTATTTAACAAAGAGAAAAGTAAGGAGGATAATGCGCGGATTTATGTAATTTTTTTTCTTTTTAATCAATTAATAAAAAAATTTGAATTTTTTTTGTTACATAAATGATCCATGTGCTTAATTTGGATGTGAATGGACGATAATACCCCTGCAGTTAACTTGCAATTGAATGAGAAATCGGTCAAAGGACCGGTCAACCTAATTGGGATAACCACAAGGACTACTGGTGTAATTTTTAACATTCTAAGACGAAACATGCACTTTGAGCATAACCACAAGGACCAAACATGTAATTAACTCTTTATTGTTTTACTTGCTTTCATAAAGTTACTATTGAAATTAACATAAAGATAAAAGTAAGAAATGTAGCATACTAGCAAGTGAACACTTACGGTGTGTTCTCAAGTTGTGTTTTTAGAGTGGAAAGACAAGAAAGTGGAAGAAAATATAAATTAATTGTGTTTTGAAGATTTTTACTATGAAGAAATGAAATGAAAGTCAAGTAAAAGGAGTGGGTAATCTTTCACCCAAAAAATGATGTGAAAGTGAAGTAAAGTAGTGTGTAGTGTTTGCAATTACCATATAACTCTTGTTCAAAATTACCTTTTTAATTAAATAAATGGCATAATGGTAATGTTATAACTTTTGACTTTTTGAAAACATAAAACGTCTCATATTTCTCTTTCACTTTCTTTCATTTGAGAACACATACAACAACAATAACTTTCTTTACTCAACTAGCATTTCCCTTCTTCAACTAGATTTCCTTTTCATTTACTTCCCAAAAAAAAATCGAGAACAAAGTGTTAGGGCCCGTTTGGTACATGGGTATAAGAGGGTATGGATTCAAAGAAATTTCATATCATTTGTTTGGTACATCATTTTCTTTCTGACAAGGAATATTGAATCATAGATGTTATACCAGGGACAATGGTGCTTTTTCATGAAACCAGCCAATAGGATTTAAGCTTTTTTAATTTATTAATTTTTTCAACCACACACTTGTTTATTCTTCATTTTATTTTTATTTTATAATAATCAAAATAACTTATAATATTTTGAAATTACAAATAAACAAATATATAACACTAATAATTTTTTATTTTCTTTCTCCCACTTTTCTTTCAAACCATTACCAAATTCAAATCCAATTCTAACCATTTTACAAACCAAACGGACCCTTATAAATGTATGGCCATATTAGACAACATCAATCGAACATTGTATGAAAGATAATGACTTATTATATGTGCTTTACACTTTACTAGAAGGGTACCCGCACAATGCGGCGGCGGGTACATGATGACTATTTTGTGTGGCGAGCAAATATTTTTTATTTTAAATCTTCCTTATTTAGCATGTCTCAAGTAGAGATATATTTTTAAAAAGTAGAACGTCTAAATTATTAATAGTGTAAATAGATACGATTAGGAATAGATCTACACAATTTAACAATGGATCCACAAAAAGAGTACCTAAAAAATCTATGAAATTAACGAACTTCATCTTTAAGACTTCATCATCTTCAAGTCCATCATTAATATCTCCATTTTCATTTGTGTGTGTTTTTACGGAGATGTAAAAATGGAGTTTTTTTTCTTGGTGTGTTAAAAGCTTTTTGGTTTGCTTTATATCTCTTGTGTAACTGCTCCTCCTCCTCAACTGAACACATTTTTTAAGAGGTTCTCTTGTCCGAGGACATGACCTCAGATAGGAGCGCGTGGAGAGATAGAATTAGTATAGGCGGGTAGAAGTTTTAGGTCCTAGAGTAGGTAATGTCTATTTATCATAAGTCAAGAATCAGGTGACAAGTGAAAGTCCCTTCAACGCATAGAATCAATTCGAAGACGGATTTTTTAGTGGTGTCAATTTTAAATAGTAACAAATCCGATATAGGAGAAATGGAGTAAGGTTTCTGTGTTCAAATGAGAAAGGTGGCCATGGGATTCTAGTTTATATGCGCTTAATAGAGCTCTTAGTGTAATGTTTGGCGGTTTACAACTCAAAAGAACTCTGTTGATGTAGACTATGATTATTAAACCAGCTATTCATGGCGAATGATATGGAAAAATGGTAGCGATTCAAGGTTGTACAAGTCCCATTTGGCGAAGCATTATCTCCATGAGGTGGATAACATTGAAGATAAAAAGGTATACACTTGAATAATTTATGCAGAAAAAGCCTTGGCAATGGTGGCGGATAACTTTTTATTTTGGGAGGATTTGTGCATGGAGACATGTTTGGCAAACAAAAGATATCCTAGGACTTTATGCGCTGGAAGTGAAGAAGACTGTCGATGTGGCTTCTAAACTGTCACAGGAGAACTTGACCTGGTCTTTTCGTCGTGCTCCTAGAAGCGGAGTGGAACAAGATCAGTTGACGGATTTGACGACTTACGTGGAAGGTGTTGTTCTTGGTGTCACGCCTGATAGGTGGTATTGGACGCTTGATGGTTCGGTGTGCGTTCTCGTAGCATCGGCTAGAAAGGTTATTGAAGATCAACAGTTTCTGGAAATGTGTCTACTCAAACTCAATGGATAAAAGCGGTGCCAATCAAGGTTAACATTCATGCGTGGAAGGTGAGAATAGATTGTTTGCCTACCCGTCTTAATATATCCCGGAGAGGTATAGATATTCCGTCTATTTTTTGTCCCGTTTGTGGTAGCGTCACGGAATCGTCAAGTCATTTATTTTTTGATTGCCTTGTTGCGAAAGATAATTTTCGCAAGATTTGCCGTTGGTGGGAGGTGGATTTCATGGAAGTGCATACGTTCGATGAATGGGTTTTTTGGATCGTAAATCTTCGGATTCCTATCAAGCATAAAAGGTTGTTAGAAGGGGTGTGTTTTAGGTTGTGGTGGCTATTTGGGCTTAACGTAATAAGTGTGTCTTTTTGTGAGTTTCACCTTCTAAAGGCGGATTATTTTTGATGATGTTGTGTCGTATTCTTTTTATTAGAATCGGTTTAGATGTAATGTGTCGTTTAGTTGGGTTGATTGGCTAAAAAATCCCCATCTTGTAACTTTGTAATTTTTCTAGCTTCTTGCTAGTTTTTTAATAAAGTGTTGTTCAAAAAAAAAAGTTTAGATGGTTTAGGTGCCTTTAGTAGCCTCCCCCTTGCGTGTTTTTTTAGCTTGTCTTGTGCCGTTTGTTTTGCCCATAGGTCTAGGCCTCCTTAGGTTGTAGCCTTTCTTTGTTTGCACTGCCTTAGCTTCTTTTCTTTTATGCTTTATGCCTGATTGTTTTTGCTTGTTGGTTTTGTTGCTTGTTTGCTTGGCTTTTTTCTTTTTGTTTTTGCTTCTTTGTGGCTTTGCTTTTATGTCTTCGCCTTGCCATTGTTTAGTCTGTCGTGCGTGTATGCCTGTTTAGTTGTTTGCTGGTCCGCATTTCTTGACCTTGCCCCTGTGTGTGTGTGTGTGTGTGTTGTTTTGGGCTTTTTCTTTTGCTTATTTGATTTGTGTGTTTGCCTTTTGTCTATGCGATTTGCTTCTATGGTTGTTCGTATATGTCGGTCCTTTTATCCTCTTTTTCGTGCTTTTCGCTCATGCTTTCTTCTTCACTAGCACACTCCCACGTGCCGGAGGTCTCCCTGGAAGCAGTCTCTCTACTTTCGGGTGTACCCGAGAGCAGGGGTAGGATCTGTCTACATTCTACCTCCCTCGTACCCTGCTTCGGCGGGATTGGGTTTGTTGTTGTTGTTGTTGTTGTTGTTGTTGTACTAGGTTTAAATGTGTCGGTTTTTGAGTAACAAAACGTATACATTTATTACTATAAAGTTTGTTGACCATTTTTTAAATGCATTACAACCTTTTTTAAAACGTTGAAGATGTTACAACAAATAATTAAAAATATTTATTTTTCTCTAATGCTTGTATTATTTTTCTCTCGTTGATATTGTCTACTTGTATGTATAGGGTTAAGAGGCCATAAGAGGTTACAACCACATCTTACCGAGTAAGATGGGCAATCTCTTACCCGTCTAAATAAAATAGAAAAAACAAACAACCTTGATCTCTTACCGCGTCTGACTGGTGGCCGGCTCGTGGATGGTGGGCGAATGATGTATATGGTGGTGGGCGGCTCGTGTATATATGATCGTTATTTGTTTGGGGGGTTTTATACAGCGGTTTGTTACAATATTTGAATGGCTGTTACAATATTGAATGTATTGAATGATAGTTACAACTTTATTAGTAAAGACATTTTTAATAGTAAAGACATTTTTAATATTTAGATGTAAGTTACAGCTTTATTAATTTTTTCGCAAATGTTACATTTTTATATTTAATGGGCCATTATTACTATATTTTTAATGAGTTGTTTCAATTATACATTCAATACATATAGTTTAAATTTTATAATGTTTTTACATCTTTCTTAATAAAGTAATCTTTTTTACTTAATTTTTTAAGATTTCTAAAAATTGAAATTGGCTAAATACTTTATAAAGTAGTATAGATAGATACATGTTTCATGACTTATGACAAATACTGACTTATTTTTGCTTAAAAGGTGTATAAGGTTAGATCGTATGGTTGCACAAAACTCACCTGACACGTCAGTGACACATTAGCTTTTTCTCTCCAACTTTAAAACTCACTGCAACTCACTTTTCAAATAAAACTCACATTTAATCACTATTTTTTTTTAAAATCATAGCAACATTAATATTGTCGCGAGAACTTGGTGAAACCAAATGAGAAACTTTACCTCATCTTTCTCAGTCAATGAGTTATCAGTTATATCTACTTATATTATAAAAGAGAGTGTGAAGGCTTCTAAAACTTACACGTCAGCCTCTTTGAAGGCTTCTAAAAATTACACCTCATCCTTGAATAGTTCTTAACTGTTGGAGCTTTGAAATAAGTAGTGTACTCTATCCGATTTCATTACTCAATTAACTACCATCCCAACCAATTTCATTACAGCCACTTTACCTCTCTCAACACCCAACAAGCAGCAAAATCTTCAACTTCAATGGTTAGTTTATTTTTCTTACGTTTTTAGATATTGTTCCTTTTTTAACATCTTTATGATTGTGCATTTTTGTTGATGATAATGAATTGATGATGTTGTACCAGTGATGAGTTACCCGAAGGACCTCAGATCTTATTGTGTTGACTAATGACTACACTGACACTAGCGACGATGGACGAAAGTGTTAGCATGAGCTAGGAAGCAGCGAGATCTCTAACGGTTAGATTTGCCTTTCTACTTTCATAGTTTGTGTTTTGTTTTTCTCATGTTTTTATGGTTTTCTTCGCATGATGATGATGATGATGAAGACATGTCATTGATGGATGAAGTTTTTTTCGATGGTGTGGCCGTGTGGGTGAAACAAAGAGAGTTTGAAGATGGTAAAGGAGTGACGTAGTAGGTGAGTCGTACATATTTCTTTAAATAATTTGTCATAGTAAAATTTAGTATGCATTTTTTTGGGGCATGGTAACACTATTCTTTTTCAACAATTTTTTATTCAAGTTTAATTCGCTCTTACATCTACGCGAATTTCGTTTCTTTAGCTTGAATTTCTGGAGTTGTAGCTGTGGCGGCGACGTGATGCATATTTGGTGATGGGAAATGAAATTATATAATGACATCATCCAAGAAACGGTATATATCCCTTGTTACATTTTTCTCAAGATTCGTATGCATGTATGTGTATTTTTTAGATGAATGCGTGGGTCCGTATTGTGCTAAGATTCAAGTCCTTTTGTTTGATTTTGGTGGTGGATTTATAATGTTTTTTTTTTGTGGTGGCTTTATAATGTGTGAGAGGTTGTTTTACGTTTTTTTTACTCATCTGGGTAAGCAAAAGAAAAAAAGTAATCTTTGTGATGTGGGGTTTTTGATGGTTTAATTTGTTAATACGAAGTATATTTTTTCAAAGTGCATGCTTCATGACTCATGAGTTAATAAGGTGTGGGTGTTGTTGTAATGTGATGGTCACATGTTTTATATCATGAGTAATGGTTTATGTTAGACTCTACTTGATGTCTATTTTCTTTGAACAGTTGCATGTCAAAAGAACCAAGAGATACACATCAGAAAAGGAACACATCAACAAGAAAATGTGCGGCTAAGCTACAAAGAGAATAGACCAAATAATTTAATAAAAATTATAGCTACAAAATATATTGAAGTTGTGTGAGAAAAATACAGTAGAGTATTATCTGGAAGATGTGATGGATATGCAAAGAAAAAATAAATCATTCAAATATTCAAAGTATGGAGGTGGTGGTGTACGAAAAGAAGAGTGTTGTTCGAAGTATGGAGGTGATGGTGATTCCTATACCTCTATAGATGGAAAATTGATGATGGGGTGTGGGTGAAGTGGAAGGTGTGTAAGGAAGGTGTCAAAGTAGGTATTATTGGTATTGTGCTATGAATTATTTACAATGTACTGTGTTAAAACAATCCATTGCCTATGAGTTTAATTATCATATGCACTGAAAATGTTTGGTTGGAGAGTATGATAGACAATGTATGAAAGTATGGTCATAGAACCATTCTTAGGGAGAAATGTAAGTTAAATGGTTATTGTTGTGGGATCATTTGTTCAGTTCATATCATAAAATTTTTGTTAAATCATATTTTCATTCGTATTTTAAGCTTTTCATTTTAATATTTTTATTTATTTTCCATTCCATCTAAGCATAAGACTCATATATGCATACCAAACACACCCTGAATACTATAGATTGGTTGATAGTGTAAAGATAATCACCATCACATTTAAAAGTTTAATTTTTGATACAAAGAAGTTAAGCATAAATGAGAAAACATAAAAGTCTTGAACCATGTAGAATCTAAAACATGGTGTGCTTCTATGGTAATTATATTATATTGTTTGGAATAACATCATCTAAACTTTAATATTTTATTTTCATAACTACATTCTAGAGAAATAGATGACCTTAATCTCATATATGCCAAACGACGCCACGATTGTATTATGTTTCTTCATGTGTTATGGTAATCATTATACTCAATTATAGTAGACCAATTGCTTATAGAATAGTTAGTAACGAATTGTGTTTTAATATCATAGAAAAATCAACAATGATCTTAGGGATGATTTGTGGCAATAATATCGGTTAGGGATGATTAGTGCCACAAACTACAAACCACATGGATGATTTTTGCAGTTTACTCTAAAATGAAATATGATACCTAAATTGTATGGCATTACATAAGCTCTTAGGGCCGTGCTAAGCACGGCATAAAACTCATCCTAGTTACTATGAGAATCAAACTATTGAGGTCTTTTATATTTGAGTAGTATTATTTTAAGATGGTCATAAAAAAATTAATTTTAGTCATTCATTGTGTATACGTTTTTCTTGACCATATTAACTATCATGCGTTTCTTTCTTGACCCTGTTAAGAGCACTAGGTGTAGTAACTTGGCAACAGCAAGTTTTTGCTGCCACGTCAGCGCCACATCAGCATAACACCAACACCAACACCACTCCCTTAATCATAACACCAAATAACACCACTCACATTTTTATTTTCATAAAACCCCCTAAACAA
>BQNB010168329.1:0-13900 GCA_026074375.1 Tanacetum coccineum
AATGTAATTAAGGCTAATACACTACCAATAACCAGCTGAGGAACTCGTCAAACCCTAGGCAACAAGCTACCATTAATAATGGAAGAGTAACCTTACAACCAATTCAGGGGAGACAAACTTCTTTAGCTGCGGGTACTTCAAGGACTTACACTCCAGGAGCAAGTGGAAATAATTATGGGAAACAAAGGACTATTATTTGTTACAACTGTAAAGGGGAAGGCCACATGTCCAAACAGTGCACTAAACCAAAGAGGAAACGGGATGATTTATGGTTTAAGGATAAAGTTTTGTTGGTTCAAGCTCAAGCAAGTGGTCAAATTCTACATGAGGAGGAACTAGCATTTTTGGCAGATCCAGGAATTCCAGAAGGTCAAGCCACACAGACTGTCATTACTCACAATAAAAGTGTAAATGATACTTTAACTGAAAACCCAAGTTGCTAATTATACCAAGATAAATCTGGACAAGAAAAGCGTAAATGATACTTTAACTGCTGAGCTTGAAAGATATAAGGAACAGGTTAAAGTGTTGAACGAAGGACAAAATGTTGATTTAAAGAGTAAAGAAAACATTTCAGATTCACGTGCACAGTCTGTAGAGATTGATCTTCTTAAACAAACTCTTTCAGAACATTTAAAAGAAAAGGAATCTTTAATGCAAACGGTTACTCTTCTCAAAAATGATTTTAAGAAAGAGGAATCTAGAAACATTGATAGGGAAATTGCGTTAGAAAAAAGGATCAAACAGCTAGATAATATTGTTTTTAAAAGAGATCAATCCGCACAAACTGTTCACATGTTGACAAAACCTTAGTTTTTCTATGATTAAGCCACTAAACAAGCTTTAGGTTTTCAAAATCGTTTCTATCTAAAGAAAGCTCAGCAGTTGGAACCAAAGCTTTATGATGGTAATGTCATTAAGAATACTAGTGCTATTGTGATTCCTGACTCAGAAGAGGCCCTTGTGCTTCTAGAAGAGAGTCGTTTAAAAATGCTTTTAAAACAAAAGGATCCTATGATGTTAAAAAAAAGTTAATACTACACCAGTCGATTATGTTGTTCTTAACCAAATTTCTCAAGATTTTGAAAAATGATTTGTTCCACAAACTGAATTATCTAATGAACAAGCCTTTTGGTCTCAGAATTCTGTAAATTCTTCCTATCCCACTCCTTCTAGTAGACCCACCAATATTGAGGTTCCAAAAGAACTTCCTAAAGTCAACATGGTTAATACGAGTTTGAAGAAACTCAAACACCATCTCGTTGGTTTTGACGTGGTTGTCAATGAAAGAACTATGGCCACAGCCATTACTAAGGGCTCTTGGGGGTTCAAACATACAAAAAGGGATGAAATAATTCCATTTGTAAAAGCTCTGAAGGACTTATTTAATACATTTGATCAATATTTGATTGATGAACTTTCTGAAGTCCAAAATGTCTTTCATCAAATGGAACAGGCTGTGAAACAACATCGTTTAGAGTCAAAAACATTTGAAGTTAAAATGAATCAAGTTTTGAACGAAAACGAATGACTCTTGGAACAAGTCATTAACAAAGATATTGTGAACATATTTATGAATTCATCCGTGGATAATGCTTATGTGAATGTGCATGAATGTGAAAAGTGTCTCAAACTTGAGACTGAGCTTTTTAATAAAAAAGATTTCGTTGAAAAAGAGATTTACGATAAACTGTTCAGAAGTTATACCACTCTTGAAAAACATTGCATATCTTTAGAAGTTGACACTCAACTTAATCAGGAAATTTTTTTCAAAGGTGATAATTCTGTTTTCAAATCTTAGTGCTCAAATGTTTTGATTACTATTTTAAATTAAAGGAATTAAAATGCTCAGTCTAAGGAGAAAGACACGGTAATTAGAGTTGAGTAGAGAGATTTAAATCTCTAAGTGGAACTTATGAATGACAATAAGGACCAAAGAAGAAGGACGTAAGTAGAAGTGATTTGTTGTGAAACAATAAATTTTGGAATTGGAATCATAGGGCTCGTCAAAGCATATTGCTGAATGAGCATTTGAAACAGACCCTATATGCAACTTTATGACTTTGATTAAAACAGCACGTTGTTTGATCAAAAGACAATTTGTGTGGTGATATTTAATTAATCAATTAAATCTAAAGTCTGGAAATCTTTGATTTAAATGCTAGTCATCAAGAAAAAGTTTTGGTAATTACAACTCTCAAGGACGATTTAAAGAAACTTAAAGGAAAAGATTTAGTTGATAATGCTATTACAAAACACACTATTGATCCAGAGATGCTTAAGATTGATGTGGAACCAATAACCCCTAAATTGTTGAATAAAAGGACAGGTCACTCTGCCTATATTAAGCACTTTCAGGAAGAAGTTGCAGTTCTTATGGATCTAGTTGATCATGTTAAAGCAAATTATCCTCTAGATAACTCCTTAGAATCTGCCTTTAGGTATACTAAACTAATTCAGGAGTTGCTTACAAACATCAGTAAAACCTACCCTAGTATCAACAATTCTACTAAAAAATTAGTGGTTGTGACCCCCTAAAGAACAAGGACAAAAGAGTTAGATTCACTGAATCCATCACATCCTCAGGAAATACAAACACAAAAACCTCTTCTTCATCGAATTTAGTTTCTAACAAACCTATGCAGTCTTCTACAGGAGTAAAACCGTCTACTAGTGCTAGCAGATCATAGCCTTCAGGCAATACAAAGAAAGATAAGATTTAGCAAACACCAAGTAGTACTCTCAAGAATAAAGTAGAAGCCCACCCTAAGAAAGTTAAATCTAGTTTGAAAAATAAGAATAGTGTGGTTGAACCTAAAGGAACTGCAATTGTGCAGCATTCTAAGCTTAATGCGAATTATGAACTTAAATGTGTTAAGTGTAATGGTTGCATGTTTTCTGATAATCATGATTTGTGTGTTCTTGATTTTATCAATAATGTGAATGCTCGTGTAAAATCTAAATATTGGATACATCTGGAAACCTACTGGTCGGACCTTCACTATAGTAGGAAATGTGTGCCCTTTAACTAGGATTACCATAACTACTGAAGTGCCCCTTAGGAAACCAACTGAACTAGAAAACGAAACACATAAGCCTGTCGTAACATTGGTTTACTCAAGGAAACCTAGGAAATCTATAACTAATGTTCCTGTTAGCAAATCTAAGGTTCTTAAATCTGTATCTGCAAACAAAAAGGAACCTAGTAAATCTTAGGGATCCATAGTTTCTGATGTTCCATCTTCCTCTCTTGATGAATACAGGTCATCCAAATTGTTCTCTGGTATTTGGACTCCGGCTGCTCCAAGCATATGATCGGAGGTCGTTCTCAGCTCATTAATTTCGTCAATAAATTTTTGGGTACAGTTAAATTCGGAAATGATCACGTGGCAAAGATATTAGGATATGGTGATTATCAGATTGGGAATGTTACGATATCAAGGGTTTACTACGTAGAAGGACTTGGACACAACTTATTCTCCGTTAGGCAATTCTGTGATTCAAACCTTGAAGTTGCTTTTCGCCAACACACCTGCTTCATTCGTAATCTAGAAGGTGTTGATCTATTGACTAGATCTCAAGGTAACAATATGTATACTTTGTCTCTTGGAGATATGATGGCGTCCTCTCCTATATGTCTCTTGTCAAAGGTCTCAAAGACTAAGTCCTGGCTATGGCACCGATGTCTGTCTCATCTAAACTTTGGTGCAATCAATCACTTAGCTAGACAAGGTCTTGTTCGGGGTCTCCCTAAGCTAAAATTTGAAACGGACCATCTGTGTTCTGCTTGTGCAAAGGGCAAAAGCAAGAAGAAACCCCACAAACCTAAATCTAAAGACACCAACCAAGAAAAACTCTATCTTTTGCACATGGATGTTTGTGGACTAATGGGTATCACAAGTGTTAATGGAAAGAAGTACATCCTCGTCATTGTCGATGATTACTCTCGATTTACATGGGTTAAGTGCTTAAGGTCAAAAGATGAAGCCCCAGATTTCATAATCAAATTTCTCAAGATGATCTAATTATGGCTTAAAGTGCCTGTCCGACGAATCAGAACAGATAATGGAACTAAATTTGTTAATCAAACTTTGCGTGAATATTATGAGAAGGTTGGCATCTCTCATGAAACATCTGTTGCTCGCTCTCTATAGCAAAATGGTGTCATTGAAAGACGTAATCATACGCTAATTGAAGTTGCCCGCACAATGTTGATTTATGCAAAAGCTTTGTTATTCTTATGGGCAGAAGCAATTGCTACCGCAGGTTACACCCAAAATTGTTGCATCGTACGTATTCGTCACGGCAAAACACCATATGAGCTTTTATGACAAACTTCCCGACTTATCGTTCTTCCATGTATTTTGTGCACTTTGCTATCCGACAAATGATAGTGAGAACTTAGGTAAGTTATAGCCAAAGGCTGATATTGGTATTTTCATTGGCTATGCACCGACAAAGAAAGCCTTTCGAATTTACAACTGACGTACCAGACGAATCATGGAGACAATTCATGTAGATTTTGATGAGCTGACTGCGATGGCTTCCCAACACAGCAGTTCAGGACCTGCGCTTTATGAAATGACTCCTGCAACAATCAGTTCAGGACTCGTACCAAAGCCTCCTTCTTCAACACCGTTTGTACCACCTTTAAGAACTAATTGGGATATTTTATTTCAACCGCTGTTTGATGAATTACTCATTCCTCCACCTAGTGTTGATCACCCAGCCCCTGAAGTTATTGCTCCAATTGCTGACGTAGTTGCTCCAGAACCCGCTGCATCAACCGGTTCACCTTCCTCAACAATAGTTGACCAAGATGCACCATCACCTAGTAACTCTCAAACTACACCCGAAACTCATTCTCCTATCATTCCTAACGATGTTGAAGAAGACAATCATGAGTTAGATGTTACACACATGAATAACGATCTGTACTTTGGTATTCCAATTCCAGAAGTTCCTTCTGATCAATCTTCATCAACGGATATTATTCATACAACTGTGCATCGCGATCACCAAATTTTTAAACACAATAGCAAATGGACTAAGGATCATCCACTTGAAAATATAATCGGTGAACTCGCTAGACCAGTTTCCACAAGGCTACAAATACATGAGCAAGCTCTTTTCTATATTACGATGCTATTCCTCCTGCTGTTGAACACAAGACGTAATAAAGATGCTTTTGTTAGTTGCTAATATTAACGATATTAAATCTACACAATCTCATTTGGTTTTGATAGTGACAAAAATGTAATACTATGTCATAATAAAACATTAAATGTATCTAGATACTCATATCAATATTGTCACAACATACAACATCCACACCACGAACGTCTCAGTCTTAAATGGTACAACACAGTTCATACAATTTTGTTATGTTGCATTATGATCAAACCTTCATTTCATAATTTGCATCTACAAGTACTTTATATAAACAAGTAAACTCTATTTTGGCAAGCCTCTACTAAACTTTGTATTTTTACATACATAAGTTTACTTAGTAAATAAAATACAAAAGGATTTACATCATGCATGACATCATACATAAATTGACCTTTAAGTATCTGTCACATCATATCTTTTCCCAATTAGCCATATTCTTTGAAGATTGCATAAATTTTATAAGTTTTTTAACCCCAAAATCCGGATTTGGTTTACTATATTCCGGTTTCACCTCAGGAACACAGGCCGGTTCAATTTTATAATGGAATCGGCAGAACCGGGCTACAGTGCAAGAATTTTGCCTATAAATAGCAAGCCAAATCTCACCATTTTTTCATCCTTTTCACACATACTTTCTCTCTAGTTTCCAGCCATTTAGATATGTAGGAACACCTTCGTTAATCATTTTCATTTTTGCATATGATCATAATGCTCTAACATTCATTTTGTTGTAAGCATACTTTTATGATGATCCACCAAAGCAAGCTTTGAAGATATTTCCATTTCCATCCACCACCAAGCATACCCATATGTAGATCTACAAGATTGAAGATATTGTCATCCACCACCAAGCATACCCATATGTAGATCTACAAGACTGGAGATCTCATCATCATCATCCTTTTGAAGGTTTCCTAACATTGGAAGTTCATTTAGATTAGGCATTCAAATCCATTAGACACATTTGTCTTGGATCATCATTACATACACATTTGTATCATCTCTTTGTATCATTTAATTTAGACTAGATGGTTTCTGTGTTTGTGCCATAAAACACAAGGTTTGTTATGTTGTGTCATAAAACATAATGCGGTTTTGGGTTGGTTCTACCCTGTGTGTAAGAACCTGGTATTTAGCTTTGTACCGGATAAAGTGTAAGCGACGATGGGTTAGTTCTACCGGTGTTAAGACTCGGTATTTAGCTTAGTACCGGATAAAGTGTAAGCAACGTTGTGTAAGGTTTTCTCCGTCGAGAAGGGAGCTTGTTGATCTAGTGAAGTAACTCTTGAGTTGGGTACTCGGGGAGTAGAGTAGGGCGGAGAGAAGCTTCGTGACCGAACCACTATAAATCATCGTGTTCGGTTTGCTCTTTATTTTACTTATCTCTCTATATTTATTTTATGCTTGTGATTGTGTTGTGATTTGATGTTTATAATTATGTTGTGACTACTTGGTTATTCTATGCTTTCATATAGTCATAAATCATATTTGGTACTTTTCATATTACGTCGCGATTGATCGGGAATTTGATACAAACATTTTTTAGATTTTAATCGGAAACGTATTTACCCCCCTTTACGTTTTCCACAATTGGTATCAGAGCCATATGGCTCTAGTTTTCAAAACAAATGGTTTTCAAAACCGAGTACGATCCATGTATCAAATTTTATCAAAAAGCGGGACTTAATATGAAAAGTATGTCATTGCTTTATACTTAGAAGTCTTGATTCGTGAATATCGTTGTTATACAAGCTTGAATAATGTCTAAAATTTATTAAATAAGTTTACCTTAAAGCCTACCAAGTGTTAAACCTTTTAGTCAGGCCGAAATATGCGTTTTTTTTAAAAATCGATCAGACCGGCGGTTCTGTTCATTATTAAAGGCGGTTTTGTTCGTTATTAAAGTCGCATATGTTCTGGCGAGCCGGTTCTACAGTCAGCTTTTCAAAATTTTGATCAACTTTAAAAGCCCGTAAAATACAAACCGTAATTTAACGGGCAGTGTACCTGATCGGTAGTAGTTTCGTGGTAAGTAGGGTGTCGAACACTTGAAGCGATGTTAAATCTATCAATTTATTAATATTTTGGTTGTCTAATCTATGTTAATTCTATTCTATTCTAAACCTATGTCAGTCCTAATCCTAATCCTGAGAGACTGGCGCTGTTTGGTTGGTGACTACAATCAATTCAAGGCACTTTAACCCACGCAAGCAAATTAACAGAAGATAAAAGAGCGGTCGAGCCAAATATAAGAAAATTGTATTAACCATTATTAATCCGATTAGAACGTTGGTTTGTTTATTAAGTGCAATGATTTCTTCTCTCGAGGTGGCATATCATTCTTAAGACCTAGGCGTTACATCATCCTGATGTGTCGTTGTGTGATGTTTATTTATGATAGTTCAAGTTTTAAATTTATATTTTGCCGACTTAACCAAAAACAACACTTTAACTGGCAGTACCCGGTTAGTGGTAGATTCGTGGTAAGTAGGGTGTCGAACACTTGGTGACTACAATCAATTCAAGACACTTTAACCCACACAAGCAAATTAACACAAAGATAAAAGAGCACAGGTCATGAAGCCTATATGATAGAAAAACTTCTATTGCCAATACATTAATCCGCGATATAAACGTTGGTTATGTTTCATTCGATAGCAGAATCAGACTACTTAATCTCGAAGAGGACATATCAATATCCCTTAGACTTAGGCGAGACTTCATCCTAAGACCTAGACAAATTAATTCTCTCAAAATTAAAGCATCCGCATAAAGAATCCTTATTACATGATTATAATCTATCTTAGGGATTAAAGCAATGGTGATCTTGTTAAACCCTAGCTCATAGAGACTTTACCCACTTACTGCTTAATGGCAATTTATACACTAGTAGTCCACTTGTCCAACTATCCAATGGAATCAAAACATTATTTGTTGAATTATCTAGATTCACCTACTAGTCAACATGTTCAATAAACCAAAGGCAGTTTCCGTTAACTAGTTAAGCCAAAAGTGTATCCTTAGTACGATTTTAGAAGGACAATACTTGTGATCCTATGATTCTAGATGTATAAGTCACTATACGGAGAGCTATCCTGGCATCTAGATTACTTGGTCCGTATCACTAGATCCAGTTGAATGATAGATCGCATATAAAAGTACGTAAACAAGTATGAATTGATAAACATAAACAAGCATACAATGATAAATTAAGCAATCGAGATATAAAAAAAACCAAACATTCAGATCTTCATAATAATGGCTAATACCCGAAGGTATTAGCCTTTAAACATCATAATTAATACAAGAGTAATTGTTTTAGCCAAGGTAAACTAACCGAGTTAACGAATGATACCAAAAACAGAACGATTACAAAAGTATAAGAAATTACACGTTGTCTTCTATGGATTGGAATGCGTTGCAAGACCTCTTTTACTCTTTTTCTCCTCTGAAAATAGACTTTTATGGTTTAGGTATCTAGAATATGATTTAGCACTCGTAAAACCCGTTTTTGAGTTTTGTATTTATAGGGTTTGGAAGTCGGTTTGATACGGCGTATCCAAGGGATTGGATACGACGTATTGGAGTTTCTTTGAGTATGGACAACATTTGATATCTTCTAGAATATTCACATACTATATCTTCAATACGGCGTATTGACTTCTTTTGGATACGGTGTATTGATCTTCTTTCTTTTATGATCTTTGGTGAGTGCAGGCACGGATATTCCGTATCTTCCTTGATGGATTAACGGCGTTTATTGGGTTGTCAGAATAGTAAATCTTCAAAATATCTTCATTTAAGCTTCAGAATGCACGCCTTTTGCTAATATTCACCAAGTACTCCATATATACTGCAATTCTCAAATATAAACGATTAAGTAACAATTCTTTGTAATAATAATAGAAAATGGGTTAAATACATAGGATAAATGATGCTGTAAAATAGACATTATTTGGATGTTCATTAAAATATCTCCCCACTTGAATTCCTACTTGTCCTGAAGGAGCCCTTTAGAAGTTTATAAAAATGTATCCCTAAGGATATTTTCCGTTAAAGCATTTATTTGATCTATTACAAGTACACAACCAAACACCTCACGAAATAGGAAGATGAAAACACTCAAATCACTCAACTAATCTATGTGGTAACATGTAACTAATTCGCTCAATTGCTTGGTCGTGACGAGTATTCTATCATAAGCTTGGCAAGGATACACATCTCCACCGCTAAAGCTAAGGAGTAACAAGTTTATAAAGGTAAATATGGGTTCTTAAGATAAGGCTTAGGTTTGATTATTCTACAATATTTCACCAAAAGTACCACTCCAACAAGGCAGCTGAAGCACACATACATGGCCATAACGATGGAATAGACATTTTGTGTTCGATCACATCCTCATTCGAATTTAACCAACGGTTAGGATGAAGAATGATATAGGGTAGGGATCTTCTAACTTTCACCAATAGTAATAAACAAACAAGGCAGCAGAGGACATGCATACTTGTCGTAACCAACCGAATAGACATGCACGACTCGATTCACAATACTCTTTCGCGTAAAAACCCACCCCCCTTGGTTAATGATTAGGAAAGGGAATTAAATTATTGTTAAATAAAAGTTACGAAACAAATAGATTAAGTCTAAAATACAAGTTTCTAGACATTTTTTTCCCGACCGTTACCATGATAAAGACACAACTATTTACAACGTCTTGATGATAGTTCAAAAACAACAACCTAAGTTGGCGTTCCCGTAACGGTCAACTTTCCAATCATCCCATACATTACAAGGTAAGTGGCGATATCTTCCACTTTATACAATGTTGGATCGATTAACTGAATAGATCTAAACCTTCAGCTTGCAAAGAGTTTGCTCCTTTAGATAATTCTAAAGCAACAATTATTGATCACACAGGAGTGAACACTATTGATTATGCGGAATCTAATCAATAATGCTAAGAAGAACAATAATAAATACCACAAAAGAACTTTTATATTAAACTTTGAATCTGCCTAGGTTACAGATTACAAACTATGGTTACTATTCGATCTCTATGATCTTGTGTAGAACTATATCTACCAACTATGCCTAGGGATCCTTTTATAGACTAAGGAAACCCTAATGGGCTTTACAAAATGTGTATAAAGATAATGCATATCCTTTTCCTAGATATCTCATGCATATCTTTAACTCTAACTAATTTCTGCGTAAGCAGACTTAACTATTACATAATCAGTATTAACTTTTTAACACTACCAGTACTAACTATGATAAACCTTCTACCAGTACTAACTATGATACTAGACAGAAAAACTAACTACAATACTAACAGATTAAAGTTTGTTGTACAAAATTCATAACACATTTCCTCCCTAACTTGAACTTCACTTGTTAACTCTCAAGTGTTCTTTCAGTTGTCTTCAGTTTGCGCGCTTTTGAGAATTGTTTCCAATAATGTCTTTAAGTTCATTGCTTTCTCATGAATGTGATCATGTTTGATGTTCTTTGAAAAACCAGATCATACTTTGTCTTTTAGTCTTTGTCTTCTCTTCACAGCTACACAACAACATCCCCAACTAAGTTGGCTTTGTAGTTTTTGGCAAACTACCAGCCATCAACGGATTTGATATGTCTTTACCATGAGCCGTTTGCTATGGACTAGTCAATGCTTCATTGCAATAACAAGGTGCATTGATAACCTTATAGTTTTTAGCAAACTATCAGCTATCAACGGATTTGAGTTCTCTTTACCAGTAGCCGTTTGCTCTGGAGTAGCTAACTCTTTGTTTTAAAAACATGGTGAGTTAATTACCATACATTTTTTGGTAAACTGTCAACCATTAACGGATTTGAGAAGTCTTTACCAAAGCCGTTTGCTTTGGACTAGCCAGTTCTTATGCCTATTAAGCATGGTGAACTGATGACCATTTGTTGTGTGGTGGTTAGCCAACACCTATACCTTTCTACTACCATTATAAAAAAAAAAAAAAAAACATGCCCATAGTTTCCAAAAATATACTCACTGCTACTGAGAGACTCATCACTTTCTTATCCCAGCTTGCTTCTCAATCATCTTTAAGAGTTGATAACAAACTTCATCCATTGTCCCATCTAGAAGCTTCATTTAGCATCATTTGGCAAGCATCTTTTGACAAAGGATATTTTCTATCTGCTAACATATATATAGTAGATGCATCCAATGTTAAGCAGTGTACAACACAAGTAGAAAAATACCTCCAATTAATTATCTTCTGTTGAAGTGGCAAACTCCAAATTGCATCATCACTAAGAGGTGGATCAAACATGGTCTTGAGATTACCCCAAAGTACTCTGTTATACTCTCTTCTGGTGTATTTGCTCCATACTTCTTTATCACCAATCTGTACAACTCTACAAGCTCATCTCTTGAAAAATCTTTAAGCATAGCTCCAAAACTCATATAAATTTTATCAGAACCATCTTTTCTTATGATCTGATAAGCAGCCTTTTGACTTGATTGAGAAATGATCTTCTAATTTACAATAGTAGGAGGTTTTGTAGCAGTTGGAATAACATCTACTCCAATCTCTGATTCTGATGAAGAATCTTTGACTTTATCTTTCACATATGCTTCTCTTTCCTTGTTGAACTCATCTTGTATAGTCTTGTCAATATTTATTCCCTTTCTTGCCTTTTGCTTCCATCTCATTCTTGTTTTCTTAATTGGCACTTTAGTTTCTTCTTCTTTTACAACTTCATCTTTTCCCTTTGTGATTGAAGCATCTGAACATGGTCATTTATTTCTGATTCTTAAGGTTTCTTTTCTAGCTTACATCCATGCCTTTTCACTCTTGCTTCAGTTTCCATGGGCACAAAACTTTCAATACTCTTCATCAGCTTTTCAAATTCAGTCTTCAATTCTTCAAAAGAAAGCTTCTTTAATTGAGACAGTTTCCATGAACTCTGATTCTTAATGAAGGTACTCATGTATTCTCTTTGTTGTGCTTATGTCATTGGCTTACTTCTTTTTGCTTTAGCTTTTTGTTCAGCATAGAACTTCTTCTTCTCATTTATCATTTCCACCATTCTTTTTGCAAAATCATCATTGCTTATACTTTCTCCCTGAAGACTCTTGACTACCTCTGTATTAGCTTCCAGTTTTTCCCTAATGGTATCCCAATATTCTTCAGTATAAAATTGTGCAGCCTTTTGAACTTCAGCCCTTTTTAGTTGTTGTTCAGACAATTCTTGTTCCTCTAGCACTCTTTTGGCTAACATCTTATCTAAATGAATTTGTTTTGCAACTTCTTCATCCATTTGAGCTTGCAATCTTATAGCCTCTTCCAATCTAGCTTCTTCTTGTCTTATTTGTTCTTTAGTCTTGTGAGTAGCCTGGATATCCTCTTCAACTATTGGAGCCTTTCCTTCCCTTTGACCTTTACTAGTAGTACCAGAATCAACTTTAGCACTACCAGTACTAACCTCTTTAATACCAGTATTAATCTCTTCTTCAGCATCCAATCTAGTATTGATAATCTTAGCCACTGACCTTGCTCTCCTCCTATATCTCTTACCTTTATCAGTTGATTTTACCTTGCTAACACCCTGAGAAGAAACCTTTGACAATGTTTTGGCTGCCTGCAAGATTGTAGGACTGATATCTTCTTCTTAAGCCTCCCCTAAAGCTTTTGTAGGAGTAACAAAATCTGTTGACTTCTCTTTCATGGATTCTCTAACCAAATAAACTAGAGGATCATCATCAATATCCTAAATTTTCCTCCCTTAAACCTCTGGTTCTTCACCCTCTAATCCAGATATTACCACCTTCTGTGTCTTTCTTTTTAATGACTTTTCTAGAATCTTTACCCTTTTAACCAAGGTGAGAACTGCCTTTCCATAAGTTTTCTTTGTCTGTTGTAGCTCTGTCTCCAAGTTTTAATTCTGGACACCAACTTAGGTACAATATCCATCAATTCTTTAAGTTGCATACTAGCCTCAGCACTTCCTGATGTATTACCTTCAGGGAGAGGTGCTTTATAGGACCTAGGTGGTGAATAATGAGGTGGTGAAAAAGGTGGTGATTGATGTGGTGAAAGAGGTGGTGAATGAGGTGGTGGTGATGGATGAGGTGGTGATGGAAGTGGTGAATGATGTGGTGAAGGAGGTGGTGAATGAGGTGGTAGTTATGGATGAGGTGGTTGAGATGTGGATGATATTGGATCAACAGGTGTGTGATGGGGTTCAGCTGGTTGTGCTGAGCCTTCACCTGGATCCACAACTGCCCCTGCCAACATAGCAGGCAGCAATGGTACAAATATCCCCTGCATAACCCCTTTTCATGTTTGCAAAAATCTTTTTGGTCAAAGTGGGGGCTAAATACCTTCCTTTATGTTCAGTTGTAATATCCAAAATAATTTGTAAAAACCTTGGATACATTAAAAATTTTGTATTACATCTAGGTTATGAACCATCCCATCAAAAATTAGTTTAGAAAAAATTATAAACCCTATTGCTAGATAGACAAATTAATGCAGTAGCAATAGTACTACCAAATTGATCCCATCCACTAGACTTGGGGCTTAAGTAGTGTAAAATATGATGGATTAGAAATTTCCATTGGGGTGTAAAATTCTTTTTCTAAAAAGTTAATTTGCCCTTAGTAACATACCCCAATGTGGCTAATCCAGCATATATTTCAGCATCAAATAAATTATGTATTCTTGTTGCATCTGCTAATTGAAGTTTA
>BQNB010168331.1:0-13899 GCA_026074375.1 Tanacetum coccineum
TGAAATTAGGAAATAAGCCTAAAGACCAAATTTGTCTAGCAACGATTGATGAAAATTCCACGTTGTGGCATAAGAGATTAGGTCACGCAAATATGTCTCTTTCAATCGTTAGCATCTAAGTAATTAGTTAGAAACTTACATAAGCTTAAGTTTGATCAACACTTCTGTGATGCTTGCAAAATTGGAAAGCAAAATCACGCTAGTCATAAGGCTAAGAATATAGTCTCAACGACTAGATGCTTATAACTCCTTCATATGGATCTCTTCAGTCCATCCGCCGTATGGAGTTGCGAAGGAAACCGATACACCTTAGTCATAGTAGATGACTACTCTAGATATACTTGGACTAGATTCCTTAAGGACAAAACTGAAGCCTTCGATCAATTTGAAATATTTAGTCAGAAAATTCAAAACCAATTAGGATGTTCAATAGTATCAATAAGAACCAACCACGGTACATAATTTGATAATAAGGTGCAATTTGGAGAATTTTGTAATGCCAATGGAATTACACATAACTTCTCAGCTCCATGCACTCCTCAATCAAATGGTGTGGTTGAAAGGAAGAATAGGACACTTTAAAAAATGAGTAGGACTATGTTGAATGAGCAATCGTTACCACAAAAGTTTTGGTGTAACACTATAGAAACTTCAACATACATTCTCAACTGAATCCTAATTAGAGCCATCTTAGGAAAAACACCTTATGAACTCTTGAGAGGTAGGAAACCTACTCTTGATTATTTTAGAGTGTTTGGAAGCAAGTGCTTCATTTTAAACACAAAAGACTACCTTACAAAGTTTAACCCAAAGTCATACGAAGGTATCTTTTTAGGTTAATCGCAATATAGTAAAGCCTACATCATCTTTAACAAACATACTAGGAAAGTCAAAGAATCACTTAACATGACATTCGATGAAACTCCTCCACCCTCTAAGATATCACCCTTGGTGGATGATGACTTAGATGAAAAAGAAGCAATTAGGTTACTATTAGGAATTATGTATACAAGACTTAATTCTGGTTGTTATGTAGTTAGTTCTGCCAGTACACTTGTTAGTACTGGTAGAAGAGTTAGCATAGTTAGTACTGATAGTTCATTATAAGTTAGTACTGGTTATGTAATAGTTAAGTCTGCTTATGCAGAAGTTAGTTAGAGTTAGAGATATCTATGAGATATCTTAGGAAAGGATATGCATGTTCTCTATACTTGTTTTGTAAAGCCCATTTGGGTTTCCTTAGTGTATAAAAGGAACCCTAGGCATAGTTAGTTGAGATAGATCAACATAGAATAACATAGATCTATAGAGATCAATTAGCAATCATAGTTTGTAATCTAGTAAGATTCAAGTTATAATACAAAGGTTTGATAAAAGATCTTTTGTGTTCTTCTTAGCATTGTTGATTAGTTTCTGCATAATCAATAGTGTTAAATCAGTGTTTCACTATTATTGCTTTGGATTTATCTAAAGTAACAAATCCTTTGCAAGCTAAAGGTTCAAGATCTATTTAGTAAGGGATCCAACACGTGGTATCAGAGCTTGTGTGGAAACTCTGAATAAGAAGAACTCTATTGTTTGAAACAGATCTACACTCAAGCTAGTAAGATGGTAAAACAAGACACTCCTCCACCAACTATCACAACAATGAAAATCCCTATCATCAAAAAGGGAGAATATGATATTTGGAGCATAAGAATGCGTCAATATATCTGTCACACATATCACAACTTATGGGATATAATTGTCGATGGAGATCTCCAAGAAGAACCTACACTAACAAGAGATCAATTTGTTCTTTATGCTCCTCCTGTTCCTAAAACTGCAAAACAACTAGCTGCCAAAAGGAATCAGGAAAGAGTTAAGAGCATCTTGCTTTTAGCAATACCTGATGAATACGTCCTTAAGTTTCATAATGTTCTAGATGCTAAATCTCTTTGGGCTGCAATCAAATCAAGGTTTGGAGGTAATGAAGAATCCAAAAAGATGTAGAAGAATGTTTTAAAACATCAGTTTGAAAACTTTACCACTAGATCAAATGAAAGTCTAGATAAGGCTTATGATAGGTTCCAAAAACTCATAAGTCAATTGGAGGTTCATGGTGCTCCAGTATCAAAGGAAGATATCAACCAAAAGTTCCTAAGAAGTCTTCCTCCTTCATGGAGTCAAATTGCCTTAATCATGAGAAATAAGCCAGACATAGATCAGGTTGATATTGATGATCTCTACAACAACCTTAGAGTCTATGAAAATGAGATGAAAAGGTCTTCAAGTTCCACATCTAATTCTCAGAACATGGCTTTTCTTTCCTCTAAGAATACTAGCAGCACTAATGAAGTTAGTACTGCCAATGGAAATTTTGGTGTTAATACTGCTGGAGGAAATAGTTCATCAAATCAGGTTTCATCTACTCCAGGTGCTGATGAAGTAATGTGCTCTTTCTTTGCACATTAGGCAACCAGTCCTCCACTTAATAATAAGGATTTGCAACAGATTGATCAAGATGACTTGGAAGAATTGGATATTCGACAACAGGTGGCCATGTTGACTGTCAGGGTGCAGAGATTCGTTAAAAAGACAGGAAGAAACTTGGATTTCAAAGGAAAACAACCTGTTACCTTTGATAAGTCAAAAGTTGAGTGCTACAACTGTCATAGGAAAGGGCATTTCGCTAAGGAATGCAAATCGGGAAGAAACCAAGGGAAAAGATCTAATGATGATAATGGCAGGAGGAATGCAATAACAAATGAACTATCATCACAAGAACTAGTGGCTCAAGATGGTCTAGGAGGCTATAATTGGAGCAATGATTTTGATGAACCAGTTAATTATGCTTTAATGGCCATCTCCTCTTCAAGCTCATCAAGTTCTTCTGACAATGAGGTACAAAACTATTCTAAACAATGTCTTGAATCTTTTAAAACTCTTCAAAAGAACTATGATAGCGAAAGAGAAAAACATAAAAGAGCCAGACTAGAAATTCAGGGTTATGAATTAGCCTTAGAGTCACTAGAATCTAGGATACTTAGACATGAAAAGAATGAACTGGCTTGGGGTGAAAAATATGAGTTTCAAAACTATGAGCTTAAATGCAGAGAATTAAAAATCAATAACCTAAACATGGAATTAGAGAAAGTTGTTAAGGAAAGAGATGAGTTGAATATTAAGATAGCAAAATGGGAAGAATCATCCAAAAGTCTTAATATTTTACTCAACAGTCAAATGAGTGCCCATGATAAAAATGGTTTAGGATATGGCACACAATTGAATGAAATGAGTGACAAGTCTGAAACTGATAGTGAGATCAGTATGAGTGTTTTTGAGGTCAGATCTAGTGATGAAGAGTCCACACCAGCAAATGATAGGTTTTCCAAAGCAGATGGGTATCATGTTGTTCCCCCTCCTATAACAGGGAACTTCCTAACCCCAAGAGCTGACATATCATTTGCAGGTTTAGATGAATATGCCATTAGAAAGAAAATCATTGAGTCAAAAACAACTGAGCTTAATGCTGACACTAGTAAATCTAAAACTAGTGAGACTGTAGGTAATACAAATGAAGTAAATGTTGAAAAACCTAAGTCTGTCAATGAATCAGTTGTGTCTACACCAAACATTAACAAAGATAAAGTCATCATTGAGGATTGGAACTCAGATGATGAGGATGATGTGTCTGAAGTTAGTCCTGTTAAGACTAATGAAACTCAAACATCTAAAACTCAATTTGATAAAATTGGTCAAACTTCTAAGAAAGCAGGAATTGGATTTAAGAAAATAAAAGCTTGCTTTGTCTGTAAGAGCACTGACCATTTGATCAAAGATTATGATTTTTATGACAAAAAGAGCCCAGAACCTAAGCTGAAAAATGTGGTCAATACTGGTCAAAGGGTGGTCAAACCAGTATGGGATAATGCTAAAAGGGTTAATCATCAAAATTTCTCAAATAAATTGAACTACCCTCAAGCAAGAAGGACTTTTGTCCCATCAGGAGTACTAACCAGAACAGGTTTGGTTAATCCCGTTAGGCCAAATGAGAAAAGAGCAGTACAAACTGTTAGTACTGCTAGGTCTGTCAGTACTGCTAGACCATTTGCCCCAAAAACAGCACAAACTAGTAGTGTTATTAGACCAATTTACCCAAGAATGGACAATGTAAGACCAAGAGCCTCATCTTCACAAATCAGGAGGTCTTACTACACAAAACCAGCTTTTAGAACCAAAAACTTAAAACAAGATGTTAAAACTTTTGGGATTAAAAATATGACTACTGCTGGGACAAGAGCAGTAGTTAATACTGGTAAGGGTAAGATGGAAAATGACCTTAAGAAGTCAAGGTGGGTTTGGAGGCCTAAGGGAAATTACATGGATCATGTGTCCAAAGAAAAAGGATCTTTCATACTCAAAAATTTTGAGTATGTTGACCCAAAAGGGATATCCAAGTCTGTGGTGACTTGGGTCCCTAAGAGATACTGATTTCTCTTACTTATTGTGCAGGGCAATCCAGAGATCTGTTTACAGGATCATGCAGTGGTGGATAGTGGTTGCTCTAGCCATATGACTAGCAACAAAGCTTATCTTTCAGACTATGAAGATTATAATGGAGGCTTTGTGGCTTTTGGAAGTGATCCCAAAGGAGGTAAAATAACAGGTAAAGGTAAAATCAAAACTGCTTATTTAGACTTTGATGATGTCTATTTTGTAGATGAACTTAAGTTTAACCTTTTCTCTGTCTCACAAATGTGTGACAAGAAAAATAGTGTCCTCTTTACTGACACTGAATGCCTCATCCTGTCTCCTAGCTTTAAGCTTCTTGATGAAAGTCAAGTTGTACTTAGAGCTCCTAGACAGAATGATGTGTACAGCTTGGATTTGAAGAACATTGTTCCTTCTGGAGGTATAACTTGTTTATATGCAAATGCAACATCAGATGAGTCTAAATTGTGGCACAGGAGATTAGGTCATGTGAATTTCAAAAATATAAACAAACTTGTTAAGGGACACCTAGTTAGAGGCCTACCTTCCAAAGTTTTTGTGAATGACCATACTTGTGTTGCCTGCAAGAAGGGTAAGCAACATAAGGCCTCCTGTAAGGCCAAGTTAGAAAGAACCATCAGAAAGCCCTTAGAATTACTTCACATGGATTTATTTGGACCTGTCTCAGTAGAAAGTATTAATAAGAAAAAGTACTGTTTGGTTGTGACTGATGATTTCAGCAGATTTAGTTGGGTATTTTTCTTAGCTACTAAGGATGAAACAAATGAGATCCTTTATAAATTTATCACAGGCTTAGAAAACCAATTGAACCATAAAGTTAAAATCATTAGAAGTGATCATGGGACAGAATTTAAGAACCATGCTATGAATGAATTATGTGCTAAGAAAGGGATAAAAAGGGAGTTTAGTGTGGCTAGAACTCCACAGCAAAATGGTGTTGCAGAAAGAAAAAATAGGACCCTAATTGAGGCTGCTAGAACTATGCTAGCAGATTCACTTTTACCTAATATCCCTTTGGGCAGAGGCAGTAAATACTGTCTGCTATGTACTGAATAGGGTATTAGTGACTAAACCTCAAAATAAGACACCTTATGAACTATTAACAGGTAACTCACCTAGTATTAGTTTTATGAGATCTTTTGGTGCCCCTTGACCATTTTAAACACCTTAGATTCCTGGGCAAATTTGATAGAAAATCTGATAAGTATTTGCATGGATATTCTAACCACTAGTACGCCTTAGAGTAAACGAACCAAAGGACCAAAAAGGATAGAAGAGAATCTGCACATTGATTATCTTTGAAGATCAACCAAATGTGGCAGAACTGTCCTAATTTGTATGATTTGATCTTATTTCTCACAATTCAATGAACTATATTCCTGTTAGTTTAGAAACAGGTTTAATGATGGATGCAGGTACACAAGATTCTTATGTTGTAGGTTCATCAGGAAAAGATAAAGGATCTACTCAAGAATACATACTGCTTCCACTACAACCTCATAGGACAAGGATTCCAGTAGAAGATGTTGCTGATAAGGAAGGACAACATCAGATGACAGAAGATGAACAAGTCTTGCATGATGAACTTGAGAAGATGAATAGCTCAGAAGTAGGTTGCGAAGCTCTGGATGATGCCACAAGACAAGCTTTTGAAGAAGAAAAGAGGAATATTGCATCTCAAAAGAGAGCAGCTCAAACTACCAATAATATCCAAAACTTAGTACAGGTAGGGTCATCGTTAGTACCTGCTACCACAGCCTATGGTTAGTGCTGCTAGTACTCCCACAGATACAAATGCTGGTGAATCATCATTTGTCTATCTTGGAGGAAAATTACCTATTGATGCATCTACTCTCCCTAATGCGGATTTACCCATTGATCCAAATATTCCTGATTTGGAAGATGATTCTAATGCATTTTCAAGTGATGGAATATTCAATGGAGCCTATGATGATGAGAATGTGGGTAAAGTGGCTGATTTCAACAATATGGATGACACCATTAATGTGAGTCCTATTCCCATACTCAGAATTCATAAAAATCATCCAAAAGACCAAATTCTAAGAGATCCTATGTCAGCAGTTCAAACAAGAGGAAAGATTCAAAAGGCTTCTTTAGCACAACAAGCATTGGTGAGCAACATCTCCAAACATAATAGAACTAATCACAAAGATCATCAAAATTATTTGTTAGCATGCTTTCTCTCCCAAGAAGAACCCAAGAACATATCACAAGCCTTATAAGATGAAAGTTGGGTTGAAACAATGCAAAGAAGAACGCGCAGTTCAAACTACAGAAGGTTTAGATCAGGGTTCTAAATAGCGGCGCCGTAGCGCGCTATAGCGGCGCTATAGCGCGAGGCGGATGGCCCTCCACGTTACGAAACAGGCAAGGTCATCTGAGGCGTGGCTGCAATAAGGCGCCATAGAATAGCGCGCTATAGCGCGCCATAGCGTGAGTTTTTTTTGAACTTTTATAAAATATTCATGGATTTGGCTTATTCAAGTATTGTATGCTTTGGGTGTTATGAGATTCAGGCTTAGTAACCCCCGTTACTCCAATATTAATCAATAGTAGCTACCTAAATATTGACACTCTATAAATATTTTTTTGCCGCCCTTGAGTCCCACGCCTATAAAAACGCAATGACGCAACGCCTCACGCTAAAGCTTGAGGCTTGGCTATGCCGCTACGCACGCCTCACGCTATTTATAACCATGGTTTAGATACTTGTGTGATTTTGCCATATGGAAAAAGAAATTGGGCGCAAAGTGGGTCTTTAAGAATAAAAGGGACGAGAGAAGTATTGTTGTGAAAAACAAAGCCAGGCTTGTAGCACAAGGGTTTAGATAGGAGGAAGGAATAGATTATGATGAGGTTTTTGCACCAGTTGCCAGGATAGAGGCAATCAGATTATTTTTAGCCTTTGCATCATACATGGGATTTACTGTCTACCAAATGGATGTTAAAAGTGCATTTCTCTATGGCACTATTGAAGAGGAGGTGTATGTCCATCAACCTCCAGGCTTTGTTGATCCTGCTTATCCAAACAAAGTCTATAAGGTGATTAAAGCTCTTTATGGTCTTCATCAGCACCTCAGAGCTTGTCTGAGACACTTTTCTTCTTTTCTGATGAAAATGGTTTTCAGGAAGGTACCATAGACAAAATATGTTTATCAAAGAAGAAAAAAAAAAGAGTGACATTATGTTAGTCCAAGTGTATGTGGATGACATTATTTTTGGTTCTACAAAGAAGTCTATGTGTATAGAGTTCGAAGACTGTATGCACAAAAGATTCCAAATAAGTTCCATGGGTGAACTCACTTTCTTTTTAGGACTTCAAGTGGAGTAACAACCTGATGGAATCTTTATTAGTCAGGATAGTATGTAGCTGATATCCTTAAGAAGTTTTATTTTTAGTCCATCAGAACAGCTACTACTCCTATTGAGTCTAATAAGCCACTTGTCAAGGATGAAGATGGTAAAGATGTAGATGTACATGTCTACATATCTATGATTGGTTCCCTGATGTATTTTGATTGCATCAAGGCCAGACACATGTGTTGCTATGGTGGTGCCATGTGCTAGATTTCAAGTCACTCCAAAAGCCTCACACTTAAATGCAGTAAAAATGATTTTTAGGTACCTTAAACATCAACCCAAATTAGGTTTATGGTATCCTAGGGATTCACCTTTTGAACTAGAAGCTTTTTCAGACAATGACTATAGAGGAGCCAGCCTTGACAGAAAATCAACAACAGGTGGCTGTCAATTTCTTGGTAGAAGATTGATATCTTGGCAATGCAAGAAGCAGACTATTGTGGCAAATTCTACTACTAAGGCAGAATATGTTGCAGCTGCTAACTGTTGTGGGCAAGTACTATGGATACAAAATCAGATGATGGATTATGGTTTTAATTTCATGAACACCAAAATCCATATTGATAATGAGAGCACTATAAGTGTTTATCTAAGAATCTTGTTAACTACTCTAGACAGCATATCGAGATCGATTTCAATTTATCAGAGATTGCTATGATTAAAAGACTGATAGAAGTTATTCAAAGATTCATACAGACTCTAAAGTGCAGACAATCTCACCAAAAGGAATTTTAATGTCACAAGATTTTAACTTTTTGGTGGTTAGCATTAGGATGTTAAATCTGTAGCTATATTTGAGGGGAGGTTATATGTACACTAGAGGGTAAATATGATGAATACTTGGTTAATACTGCTGAGCTTAGTTGATACTGTGAGTTACAACTTTGTACTGCTAGTACAAAAATTAATACTGCTAGGTTCAGTTAGTACTGTTGTGTACATATCGATTGGTGTGACTGCTAGAAGCTTTCTCTGAAGGGAGGAATATGATGGTAGCGTGTTCCTTCAGTGTTGGTTGTAAACCACATAACAAATGGTCATCAGTTAACCATGTCTAATAGACATTAAGAACTGACTAGTCCAAAGCAAACAGCCTTGGTAAAGACTTCTCAAATCCGTTGATGGTTGATAGTTTACCAAAAACTATATGGTTATCAATGCACCATGTTATTGCAATGAAGCATTGGCTAGTCCAAAGCAAACGGCCTTGGTAAAGACTTCCCAAATCCGTTTATGGCTGGTAGTTTGCCAAAAACTATAAAACAGTCCAATGACCCACCTCTCTCAAGAGGTTACACACTTGGAAGTGGGGAGGACAGTTTAGAACTTAAGGAATTGATGGCAAACTGTACCCAAATTGTCTGCTTTGTGAGGAAAAAGAATAGAGAGATTTGGTGAGTTCAAAAACAGAAAGAGAGTTGTGTGTGAAAAACAGAAATGAGTGTTTGGTGAGAAAAAGAATTAAGAGATATTTTGTGAGTTTAAAAACAGAAAGAGAGTATATGAGAGTCTACATTGGTGTTGAATATCTTTGATGGATCAAGTTTGGAGTTAATACTGCTTGGTACCACACTTAGTACTGTCAGTGTTAAGTTAATACTGCCAGGCAAGTATTACTACTGCTGGATGAAGTTAGTACTGTTAGACTTAAAATTAGTACTGCTAGACCAAACTTAGTACTGCTAAGTGACCGTTAGTACTGTTTGAGTCCTAACAGATTTTCCTCAATCAAAGAGCCGTTGAGATATTTCTGCCACATCTATAGCTTATAGGGTTTGACTAATTGGAGACTTCTTGATTTATCTATAGCTTAAACGATTTCTTCAAGATAAGTACAACTCTTTTACAGTCGGTGAATGGCATAACTTTTTTAACCTCACCATATTCAATTCAACTCTACCGGCACCTTACACTTTATCACACGAACTAATCCTACCTCATTCATCATCTTTTCATTCATCAAATGGCACAGTTGGAATTTTGCGACAAGCATAATATGGTCGCATATTTGGTTAAATCTGAAAGTAGTGAGGGTTTTGATGAAATCATAGATTTTCTTACTTCAAGCCATATCTACTATGCTCTTACTGAAAATCCTATCATTTTTGTGTCCCTTATTGAACAATTTTGGGAAACTGCTATTTTGAGCACTACCGAGGAAGGACTTCAAGCTATTTCTGCAACTATTGATGGACATGAAAAGCTCATAACTAAAGATTCTTTGAGAAGACATTTGAAGTTAGATGATGCAGAAGGCATTTCTTCACTCTCCAATGAAGAAATATTTGAGCACTTAGCTCATATGGGGTATGTGACTAATTCTGAAAGCCTTACATTCTTTAAAGGACATTTTTCACCCCAGTGGAAGTTCTTTATCCACACAATTCAAGAAGACAGCATGGGATCAATTCAGTAGCAACATTGCTACAACAATCATCTGTCTAGCTACAAGCATGAGGTTTAACTTTTTTAAATTCATCTTTGAAGCTATGGTTAAGAACTTGGATAGCCTACACAAATTCTTATTGTATCCCATGTTTATTCAACTTCTTCTTAACAAACAACAAAGGTTACTCTTGTCTCATACTAGAACCTATCCCACTCCTACTCTGACAAGTAAACTGTTTAGTAATATGAGGAGAGCCTCTAAGGGGTATTTATGGGTAGTGACACCATTGTTTGAGAGTATGTTGGTACAAGCACATAATGAAGAGCAACAACAATCACCCTTAAGGATCATATCTTCACCATCAATATCTCTACAACCCACTCAACCATCCCCTTCACCAGAACCAATTCAACCCACCTATGAGGCATAGGAGATTGCTTCTATGCCCCATGATTCACCTCTCCATACTGTTCACTCACATGGAAATGCTGAGGGTAGCATGCAACAACATGATTTGACGGTTTTGGTTAAAAAATTAAATGACAGGATTGATGGATTGGAGAAGGACTTGTAGTAGATAAAGAAGACTTATAGTACTACTCTCACCAAGTTAGTACTTAGAGTAAAGAAACTGGAGTACAAGCTGAAGTCTGGCAAGGCAAGGAGAAAGGCAAAGATTGTTCTTTCTGATGATGAAGAGATTACAGAGGATTCTTCCAAACAGGGGAGGAAGATTTCTCAAATTGATGAAGATCCAACAATTTCTCTAGTACAAGATGAAGGTATTTCTTAGATTCCACAGGAAGAGGAAGTTCATGAGAAGCCCAGTGATGAAACTGAAGTACTTGTACAAGAAGAGACTCCCACTGAAATTATTGAAGAACATGGAAGTGGTGAGAAAGGTGAGATGGAGATTAGTACTGCTAACATACAAGTTAGTACTGCTAGTCCTCCAAAGGTTAGTACTGCTGTACCTCATGTGTATACAAGAAGGAGTGCCAAGGATAAAGGAAAGGCCATAATGGAAGAACCTGCTACTCCAAAGAAGGTTAAGAAAAGAACTCAAGTGCAGTTGAGTATGGATGAGGAGTTAGCTAGGAAGATGGAAGAAGAAGAAAGAATCAGATTTAATGCAGAACAGGAAGCAAGAGCTTTGCAAGAAGAAGAAGAAGAAAGACTAAATCTGGAAGCAGCTAGGGAATTGCAAAGACAACTTGATCAAAGACAAGAGGTTCCAACTCAACCTACTCAATCTCAGGGAATTGACTGGAATGATCCAAGTGTACTAAGATATCATGCTTTGAAGAATAAACCTGTGTCAATAGCTCAAGCAAGAAGGAATATGATAACATACTTGAAGAATCAAGGAGGTTACAAGGAGAGCTACTTCAAGAGAATGAGCTATAATGACATCAGACCAATTTTTGAAAGGGTATGGGATCATGTCAATACTTTTATTCCTATAGGGTCTGAAGTTGAAAAAGATTCTTCTAAACCAAGTGAAAGAGAAACTTCAAAAACAGTAGAAGAAGAGAAGGTTGAAGAAGAAGATGTGAATCCTGAGCCAGTGTTGATTGAAAAGAAAGCTGTTGGAATTAGAAGAAAAACACTTGCAAGAAGAAGAGCAAGTGACAAACAAGGTCAAGACAGCTCAAAGAGACAGAAGAAAGAGAAAGAAACAGCTGATTATGAGGAAGAAAAAGATGAATTAAGAATGTGGTTGACAGTAGTTCCAGATGAGGAAGAATTTGTAGATCCTGAAATCTTGCATACTAAGTTTCCTATAGTTGATTGGGAATCTCAAAGTTTATACAGTATGCATGTTTACAAGATTATAAGGGCTGATGGGAATACTAGTTATCATAAAACCTTTGAGAGTATGCTGAAAAGTTTTGATAGACATGACTTAGAGGTTTTACACAGGTTGGTAATGGAAAGATTTCAAGATAACACTCCAGAAGGATACAATTTGATGTTATGGGGTGATCTGAAGATACTAGTAGATCCTGAGCAAGATGATGACATCTGGAAGAATCAAAACCAGTGGAAAATAATCAGTTGGAAGCTGTATGAAACTTGTGGAGTGCACACACTGATGGTTGATGGTACTTTGATGACTATTCATATGTTTGTAGAGAAAAAGTATCCACTCACTAAAGAAACACTTCAGAAGACGCTTAACTAGAAATTAGAAGCTAGAGCAGAAAGTTCTATGGCATTTGAGTTGCTAAAGTTTATCAAGACTCAGATTGAAGAATAATAAGAGTGTGTTTGAAAGAATGCTCAGCAAAAGAAGAATTGAAGATCTAATCTAGAAGAAACTTGAGATTTGAGAGTAAATCACAAGTTTAGAGGAGGATTATTGGGATTCTGAAGCTTCTACAAGTTAATACTGCTGGCTCAAGATTAATACTGCTAGTGAAGACTTAATGCTATTAATGAAGATTGAAGAAATAAGTCTAAGTATTTAGTACTGCTAGCTTTGTAGTTAGTACTGCTAGTACAATGTTAGTACTGCTTATGAGATATGCATGAGATATCTTAGGAAAGGATATGCATGATCTCTATACGCGTTAGGTAAAGCCCATCAGGGTTTCCTTGGTGTATAAAAGGAATCCTAGTCATAGTTAGTCATACATAGATCAATATAGTTCTACACAGATCAATAGAGATCGATTAGCAATCATAGTTTTTGTAATCTGTAACCTAGGCAGATTCAAGTTATAATATAAAGTTCTTTTGTGATTCTTATTATTGTTCTTCTTAGCATTATTGATTAGTTTCTACATAATCAATAGTGTTTAGTCATTGTTTCACCATTATTGCTTTAGATTTATCTAGATAACAAACCCTTTACAAGCTAAAGGTTAAAGATCCATTCAGTAAGGGATCCAACATTCTTCATTGGAATCAACAATTAAACAGGAAGAAGAATTAAACAATTAATCAATCAGAATCTTTGCATGAAGAATTCGACACCTTTAATAACCTAACTAGGGTTCATCGTCAACACAAAGTGTGACTCCCCAAATCTAGTTAGGGTTTCATCCACAGCAACATTCAAGTATACAAATCTAATAAACCAAACCTGGTTGGATAATTTTCTTCCAAGCTTTTCTTTCTTTGTCTTAGCATCATATCGTTAAGAATACAAGGATCTTGTGAGAATACAAGTTTTACTTCTCTTTTCATTGTTAATCAGTTCCAATAGTATCTTCCTTCAACCCATCTCTTCAAATCAGTAAGAACTTAAACGTTGAATCATAAAAACCCTTGAATCTTGTAAACTAAAAAACCATACTTTCTGTTTTACCGAATTTATGTTTCACTGAATTTGAACTGTCACCGAAAAACAAAAACTCGAAACCCTTATACCTTAAAAACCCTGTAGATCCTAGATCAAGAGCCATATGGCTCTGATACCAATTGTGAAGAATCGTTTAAACTCACTAGGATCGAAAATAACAAAGTATTGATACGCAGCGGTATATAAATAAAGAACAATGTTATTATCACAAGGTTTACATTCACATATAAGCCCCAATTCTATATGATCAATATAGAACAGTTACCTAACTGTAACAGGATCAAAGACACTTTGATCTTGAGGTTAAACCACATACTCTAGACGTCTA
>BQNB010168333.1:0-13899 GCA_026074375.1 Tanacetum coccineum
ATGAGCCAGTTTTACTTAACATACCTTTGTCCGATAAGATTGAGTGTTCCGATCCAGACGACAATATTGATGAGATCGATGCTTTTCTAGCCATGGAAGTTTCTTCTGATTTTGAGGAAGGTTATTATGATTCAGAAGGAGACGTAATTTTTCTTAAGAATCTACTTAGTGATGATACCACCCATAATCTCGCTCCCGAAGTGATTTCCGACCATGAACCACAAAAAAATGAAACCGACCATAATACTTCAATTACTTTTTCTCCAAGGAGTGATCCTCTTCACCATGAGTTCTCCGGTGAACTTTTAACACTTCATTCAAGGAATGTTCGTGAGCATGAGGAATATCTTAGTCTTATGACTTTGTTTTGTGGGATTTCAACTTCCCAATCACCGAAAAGTATTCATGCTAATCTAAGTTCAATTATCACATCTCCTATCCCCGTTGAGGATAGTGACCTCATTCAAGAAGAGATCGATATTTTCCTTGTTCCGGATGATTTAATTCCACCAGGCGTTGAGAATGATGATTCCGAAGATGAAGATAATTCTACTCTCCTTCCTGACCATGAGTTACCTAACCTTGATCATCAAGACAACCCGTCAGCTCCTTATCCTCTGCCAGAACCATCGGATGTTTGATTAAATTTTAAGCCCAATACGGCCATGAAGTTTGATTTTAACCAAGGAGAAATTGTTTTATCCCTAAATGTTGAAGATGTTAATTCCTTCACATTTGTCATTTGGACTTTTCTTCCAAATCTCACCTACCTCGAGGATTCTTCTTTTATTCTCTCTCTCAGGAGTGAGGACCTAGTTTTTGACCCCGACATCTCTACTTTTCATTTTTCTCTTAAGCCAGCTCTATTTGCTCTCCCTAAGGACGAATGAATTCAGGGATCGAGTCGAGCTTGAGACTCGGTGACCAACAACAATCGCTTTGTGGGAGGCACCCCATGCTTATCCATAGGGCTGTAAACGAACTGAACGTTCAGTGAACATTTCATGAACCGTTCGGTAAAAAGTTCGTTCATGTTCGTTTATTTATTAAATGGACGAACATGAACACTATTTTATGTTCGTTTAGTTAAATGAACGAACATGAACACAAGTCACGTTCGTTCGTTTATGCTCGTGAACGTCTGATTAAGCATTTATTAACGTTCGTTTATGTTCATTTATATGTTTATGTTCGTATATCATATCTTTTAATTGTATACTTTTAAATTTGGTACGTTTAAATAAAACAACACTTATAAAACATAACATTATGCATAATTTGATAATATTTTATGTTTTTTTCTACGTTCATTTATGTTCGATCGTTTATGTTCGTTTAAGGATCGTTTAGTTCCTTAATAAACGAACATAAACGAACATGAACAACTCATTTTCTTAATAAACGAACATGAACAAGAAAATTCGTCCGTTTAAGCGTCGTGTTCGTTTATTTGTCCGGTTAAAATTAAATGAACGAACATGAACAAGGCTCCGTTCGTGTTCGTTCGGTTCGTTTACAGCCCTACTTATCCATTTTCTATTTTTCTTTAATGTGTTGTGAAGAGTCTTGTACTCTTCCGTTCTTTGTGTTTGTTGTTTGTGCTTGTGATTGTTTACAGGATAGACACAAATTTTTTGAAGCCTCTCGTGTTCGGTGTTTTGTCCCGGTCCACTCAAGCTTCCTAGCCTTTACTTGCCATTAGTTTGGGGAAATCTGATATCCTTTCATCTCATCGATTCACGTTTATCCTTGCATAATTAATAAATGGCTTAGATTTGCATAGAGACCTTGCCTTAAACATTGAGGACAATGTTTCGTTTTAGTTTGGGGAGGGAATCTATCGATTTGATGTTACCTACTTTTTGCCGTTGTTCTCACGTACCCCGTTTTCCCACCAAAATTTTCAAAAATATGAAAAAAATTTAAAAATTTTCAAAAATAAAATAAGTGTTTTTGTCACAATTTTAACTTTCTTGCTGGGTAAGAATAAGAGTAAATTTTGACCCGATCGAGCGTGTTGAGCTCTAGCTTGTTCCTTAACTTTTAGGCTAAGCGTTCGCTAATTTGCGAAGAACGAAAAATGATAGAGTTAAGTATGAGTAGGATGCTAAACAAGGATTATTTGGAAATCTTAAGAGCTCATGTATGTAACTTGTTGCTTTTTCTCCCATAAGCTCTTAACCGGATTAATATACGTGCTGTTTTTGGAGATTAAACTTAAATCAACAATTTTTATGTAATATATAGCAAAAATTTTAGTCTTAGTTCAAATTTATACTTGAATTTTTCAAAAAGAAGTCTTCTTTAAATAAATAAATATAAAAAAAAAAAAAAATGATAAAATGATAAAAAAATATATATAATAATAAAAGCTGTGGGTTGATAAAAGTTTACTACCTCTTGCCGGCTCACAACCGATGTGGTAGTCTTCTAAAGAAAGCCCATAGTAAGAATAAAAATCCGAGACTGATAAAAGTTTGCTGCATCTTGCCGGCTCACAACCGATGTTGCAGCCTTCTAAAAGGTCGAGGGTTATAATTGCATAAATGTCTAAATAGTTAAATTAAATTAATAATTGATTATCTTTTTATTAATTCAAAGATGATTATGCACTTTGACTATTCTATGTATAAGCTATGAAATATTCAGCGGGAAACCTGAGAGTTTTTGAAACCTAAGGTCCGTGAGTCCCGATACTAGTCTCTGTGGGGTGTCAAAAGCCTGGTCACTTAGCCGTAAGGTTGGGATGTGCCGAGACGAAAGTCGCTACATGGGATGATCTCGCCTTTAAACTCATTATTCTAAGGTGGAACGTAAAGCATAGTATGTTGCAAAAAGTTGATCCATGGTTGAAATTCAAGATAGCACACTCACTTAAGATATAATAAATGTCGGGAGTAAAAAGTTCACAAGTTGCAAATATGAGTAGTGTTAGCATCCTTACTGATATTTAGCTGTGATTTTGTTTTAAGCTTGGTTTGGACAAGTGAAAAGTTGGGAACGATGAATTTATCCTTTTTGGGGCATTCTCGGAATCGAAATGCATCTTGTTCTATGATCCCTAACAGTTATGGAAATAACGAAAGTCAAAATTATCTCAACTATATTATTAAAAAAAATTGAAAAAGAGGTTTTAGAAAATGGGAAATAGGGGTGTTTTATAACTTGTGATTTCTTAACTTTCTCCACGAAAATCTTTGCTACTTTTCAAAGGTTTAGTTTGGGGAAGTTTCGAGGTATTTGGTTATAAAGCATGTAATATTGCGTGAGGACACGCAATCGCTTAGTTTGGGGAATTTTGATATGTGTGAAAACACATATCCATTTTATATCAAAATAAACCCAATAAAGACCAAAAACATAATAAAAATGGCAAAGATATGCTTGTTTTTGTGTTTTGTATGTGCAGGTACGGATAAAGCAAAAACCACAAGAAAACGGTTAAAACCGGGCAAACACGAACACAAGAACGGAAGAGCACACAAAAAGCCGGGAGGAAGCTATCAAAGTCAAACTATGGTCAAAGCTTCAGTCAACTTGGTCAACAAAAGTCAAGGTCACTAAAGGACAAAATCCCAAAGTTACAAATCAGTCCCTCATCTTATCCCAAATTACAAAAGAAGTCCCTAAATACCTAAAATTAGTTAACACCCGTTAACTAATAAACAAAACAACCCGTTAACTCTTTTTATAACAAACCCAAAACCCAAGCCCAGGCCCAAATCCAATATAACCCGACCCAAACCCAAGTCAAAACAAAAACACGCCCGGGTCAACACAATTAAACGCAACCTTTATAACAGAAAAAAGCGGGAAAAGTGGTTTTACCACTGTTCACCCATCGTCCCCGTTTTACCCAAGGTCAAATCAAAGGGCAAGTTTAAATTGAGGGCTAGAAAGGGTAATTCAGGTGTCAAAGTACAACATGGCAGGGTTAAAACATCACTTAAGCCTCTCATTGGCCAATACCCAAGAAGGAATGCCACGTTGGAGTAAAGAAAGCACAAGGAATGAAGCAATTTATACTCATCTTACACTCAGAAGTAACACAAGGTTGTCACATCACAGATTGCCACGTTGGCAATCCGTGTGAGACAATCTAATCCAACGGTGTGCGAGATGGATCCAATGATTGAGAAATGATCAAGGGCCAAGAAAGGAAGGAGCGTGTAACTACCAAGAGGACTAGAAGCTTCAGAGACATGCTATATATAGCCACACACTCTCACACACAAATATAAAGCGTAGCTTTTAGAATAGCTTAATTTAGCTTTTAGCTTATTTTTTATTTAAATGTAATTTTCAGTCTTTGTAGAATTTCATCTATCAAATCCTGTAATCTATTTTTAGCATAAATAAAATCGTAAGTTTAGTTTCATCATTTGTTTACTTATAAGCTTTTTATATAAATCTTAAATATTTTGATCAAATGTTTCATAAGCTATTCTCACAAGCTCTCTACAAGCTTATCTGAGTCTATAAGCATAGGTTAAGCTCAATTAGTCTTTAATCTACTTTAACTTTAAAAACAGTTAAAAACCTTAGCTATTTGATATAAGGCTTATAGAAGGGAAGCTAAAAATGGAAGAGCATTTAAAGACTTAACTAGCTTATCCAAATGGATAAGCTAGAGCTGTAGACTAAGCTCCTTGAGCATATTAAACCTTTGTTTAGCTAAGGTTGACTGTAAGTGTCCCTTTACTGATATTTAATGACATGAATGCGGAGAGAGAGAGTGGGCTGGATGATTTAGAGAGAAGTAAAAGGCATGGGATGAAAAGTAATATGTGTGAAAATATGGAAAATGGAACACCCTTCCAATGTTCACGGACGCTCGAGCTCGCACAAACACCATTATGTGTATGGGTTATGATGGGTTCCCATGGGCCTTGGGCAGGACTAGATTACTAATCTAATATTACACTACTATGAGCTAGATTTTTACAATGGAAGTGAAACACATTTTGAGAAACCAACAATCTCCCTAAGGTAGTAACTCATTTTACAACTCTTTCAGCAATGCATACAAATTCTTTGACTTGCTATATATACGTCTTTAGGCCAATCATAGGTAGTAAGTTGTAGTGCTCATGGGATTTTGGATAGGCATTGTACCTTTGATTAAATTTGACATTTGTGATCTTGAGCCTCTTGAGATCATCAACCAAGAAACCATTCTTCGCCATCTGAAACTTTCGCCATCTGCGTGAGAACTATGCGAATTCTGGAATCTGAACATGCTCCATACCTTTCTTGTGATGTGATTGCTTTGGAAGATGTAATGTTGCATCTTTCTTGAATAGTCTTTAGCGTTAACACTGTGTTACTGCGAGGAAGGTACTGTTCGGTATCAGAGTGACGAAACTTCTTTTAAATTCTTTACTTTAATACTTCGTCACGTCAAGTAAGACGTGCGGGATTTAGAGTAGCGAAAGTCTTGAATCATGTTACGTGAGCTTTCATGGGGTCGGGTGAGGGTGTGGCTGGTTTGGGGTGGGCTTGTGTGCGAAGCTGGTGGGGTGTGGCTGGGTGGGGGGGAGGGGTGGTGGGGGGAGGGGGAGGGGGGGAGATGGGGGAGGGGGGGGGGTGTGGGGGGGGCGGGGCGTGGGGGGCGAGGCGGGTGTGTGTGGAGGGGGAGGGTGGTAGGGGGTTTGGGGGGGGGTGCGGTAGAGGAGTGAAGGTTGGGGGGGGAGGTTGGTGGGAGGTATTGGGGGGTGTTCGGGGTTGTTAGTGGAGGTGGGGGGAGTGTGAGGGGGGGAGGGGGAGAGTGGATGGGAGGTGCGGGGGGTAGGCGGGATGGTCGTGGGACGTGGTTGGTGCTCTGGGAGGTTGGTCTGGCGTGAGGGGTGGGTGTTTCACACCCAAACTTAGTTTGTTATTGTACGTTCTTGTTTAGGAATTCTATGATTTTATGTTCTTTTTTTTTTTTTGTTTTTTATATTTTGTAGTTCTTTTTTTTTTTGTGTTATTTGTTTTTTAGTTTGTAGTAGATCTTGTGAGTCAGCTGGAATCAGGAACCTCCACCACCATCTTTAAATAGCATGCATAAAAACTGTTAGCAATAAAGCGGGGGGACGAATATGGCTTTGTCATTCGCCCAGGTTTGGTTGGAGTAACCTTCAAATCCGTAGGTTCATCCTTTTTGATCAGATAGATTCAATTTAAAAAGAATCTTCTTGATTTAGGATTTCCAGTGTAGTATTGAATCTTTCTAAACACAAAAGTATTAGTTCATGTACTCAGCATGTTACATTATCGGAACGTTCAAAAGCAGACAGCACGGTAGAGTGAACCAGTGAGTTACATCTCACCGATTTGATATAGAAAATCGATTTGGAAAATCCAATCGACGTCGTCACTACGCGCGCTAAAGTGGTTTTGTCGCTCATCCTCGAGAGTTTTAACGCACATTCAAATCTTTAACGTTGAATCCGAAACCTGGAACAAGTTTGAGTTCATAAAGAATGCACCCTTTCCCCCCCCCCCCTATTTTTCTTGCTTTCCAGTTGTCAAAGCTTGGTTCATAAGGAATCGCACAAGTCACCTACCATGAGCTTGTTTGATGTTGGCTCAGCAGGGATTTCCATATCATTGTGAATACCTAAGTATCACTTGGTCGTTTTTGGCAAAAAACAACACCAAGGATCTTGCAGGACTTTAATGATATTACTTGATACTACATTTGTGTGAACATCCACCAAGCTGAACTTCTGACAAGTGTCTAATGAGATTAATGGTATGATCTCTCTTGGCTCTAGACTTCAATAGTGACTTTTAATTTTAGCGCGCTCGCGGAGGTGGAGTGAGTGCACCTTTTATATCCACTAATCGGAGTGACGAAAGTCAATAGAAATGAGTGTATCACCGTGATGTTTTGAACAAAGTCTTCAGACTTTGAGTGGCTGGTGGAGGGTGGGTTTGTGCATAGCGCACTGGGGTTCATGATTGTCTTCAATGTCAGTACAACAATCTAAGTATTTTGACAACTATGTATTGACCCGGTTTCTACCTAAGTGTATGGAGGCTCTTTCTTTCTCACCTTTTTGTCCTTACATTCTTTTCATTCTCGCAACCTTCATGCTTACCGGACTTCATATAACTAACACTGTTCGGTTATGTTCAGTGTTAGTCAATCTCAGTCGACATTATTCCCTTTTTCTTATTTTTCTCTTTTTATCATACTAAGGGACTTTACACTAACTATGGATATCTGGGTAGATCTCAGGTTTTTGGCTGGGATCAATGGGATTGGAATACCTATGCATAACACTTAGTACTCTCTAAATTTAAGCTCTCATGGCGTTCTTTTGCGGTATTCATACGACAGACCCCAATATTAATAAGTTCAATCAAATTTAATGATATAACTATCAAACGGTTTACATTACAGAGTATTTTTCATTATAATCTAAAAGCTCCCCCTTACCAAGGCATTAAGAGATAGAGATTTAGTAATGCACGTGTGGAGGCATTGAGTCCTTTCTGATACATTTAATCATCTAAAAATATTATCATCACCTATAATCCAAAACCAAAAAAATTATACACTCAATTATACTGGATCATCATATGATTAACACATTGCTTTGACAAACTTTACACTCTATTCCGCAACATGCAACCTACATTAATGCTCCCCTCAAATTTTGAGGTATATAAGCAGTTGCTGCAGTACAATATATGATAGCAAATAGAATTTACTAAGAAATTCTTGAAAATTTTGTACCTCGAGCTCTCCTTATTATCACCATAAAGTCTAAACATAACATATATATATTTTACAAGATATTATGTTACGAGGTTTGACCTGGTGGAGAGAAGAACCAACAAATTCTCATATGCCGTTATGATGAGAACTCATTGATAAAAATTATATGGTTCGTTTTGTCGCTAGCCGTTAGGTTTCTCCTTGCGTACAATCTCCCACCAACTAACGACATTTCTATGCTCCTCATTAACCCTTTTTCTTTCAAGACAAGTTTGTCACATATGATCTTTCTCTGTCTAAGCACTTTAGTATTGCTTAACTTTTTTCCAAGTTACGATAAGTCTTTGCTTCAAACTGTTAGAGTATGAACAAATTCAGATACATATGTAAACTTGAGTGTGTGATGGTGATGTAGGTGTTGATGTTGTCTTCGCTTCCCTAAACCTGAAATCTATCTTCGAGTAGATTTCAGCACTTTCTTGCAAGCCGCATCAATGCAGTCTATGTTCTTAAAGCCCAGATATCCGAGTTCACCAATAACTCGAAAACGCAACACCAAATTCAATTAAGTCCGGATGTCGTATTTCATCTTAAAATTGATAGTGATGATATAAATTGTAACGTCAAAGTCAAACTAAGTCCCGGATGCATAAGGTATTCCTCTACGTAGTGTAAATGATAACACCTAAGTCAACTAAGTCCCAATGTAGGGACATTTATTCCTGAGGATTATGACTATTTAAAGGAATATCCTCCCTATGTGTACTCTTATAAACAACAAATACTCCCTCACTCCAAAATACTAATACTCATATAGTATTCACCCCTGTTAGGCCAAGTGACACTAATTAACATTCACGAAAGACTCTTCCTCACGTTTTAAATAAATTCATACCGCCAATAATCAATTCCCCTCCACGGATAAATAATGCCTATTGGGCTACTGACGATGATGTCTCTTCCATCATGTGAATAGGAAATAGTGTACCCGAAGATTCAACACAACTCCCAAATATAAAGAAAACTAACCTCAAAAGACAAAAGAAAGCTACTCAAAAGAAGGCCAAGGACACTATAAAGTATAACTTCTACCCCTTCCCCCTTGTGGTTTCTCACGCTCATGTCGGAATCAGGGAGATTACATGCATTTCTATTGACTTTCTCACTCCGAGTCGGTTGATATTGAAAAGGTGGCAGTCTGCTCCAGCCTCCGATCACTAAAAACAAAGTGCACTATTGAGTCTAGAGCCAAAAGAGATCATCTATAAATCTCATTAGGACACTTGTCAAATTATGCTTGCTATGTCACACAATGTGAATAACAAGTTAACATATTAAGAGTCCTACGCATTATCCTTGTGATTTTGCCAGAACATCCGAGTGATTTCATTCACTAGGAAGATGGAAATCCTGCTTGAGCCAACATCAAACAAGCTCATGGTAGGTGACTTATGCGATTCTATATGAATCAAACTTGTGACAACTAGAAAGAAACGATGGTGCGATTCTATAAGAATCAAACTTGTTCTAGGTTATGAATTGACGATTGATGAGGAATTTTGAAATGATTAACACTCTCGATGTGTTACAAAACCACTTTTACAAGTGACACGTTGATTGATTTTTAAATCAATTTTTTATCTTCAATCGGTGAGATAGTAACTCACTGGTTTACTCTTATCATGTTGTCTGCTTTGAGACGTTCCGATAATGAGAACATGTTGAGTTTAATGAATCTGATACTTATGTGTTAGAAAGATTCGATAATTCAGCTAGAAATCCTGTCAAGGAGATTCTTCTTAAATGGAATCTACCTGATCATAGGTTTATCCTCACGGATTCGAAGGTTATTCAAACCAAATAGGGGCGAATGACAAAGCCATATTCGTCCCCCTGCTTTATTGCTAACTGTTTTATTTCAGGAATATTTAAAGATGGTGATGGAGGTACCTGATTCCATCTGACTCACAAGATTCATAGCCACATGCTCATACCCAATCGACAAATATAAAGACATTATGAAAGCTCAAGTGCATGTTTCAAGACTTCTGCTACTCTAATACCATACGTCCTTCTTGAAGCAACAAAGTATTAAAGTTAAAGAAATTCAAGAAAGATGCATTATTAAAGCTTTTCAAGATTATCAAATCAAGAAATGTATGAACATGTCAGTCCAGAAGTCACAAGATTCACGAGATGGCAAAGTTTACAAGATGGCGAAACAAGATTATACTTGGTTGATGATTTCAAGAAGCTCAAAGATCACATTCTACGAGCTCAAGACCGAAGTGGAAGCATAGTATGTTAAGTTTAAATTTTTGTAAATTGGAGTGACCTCCCTTAGGGGGGGATTGTTAGAAATACGAAAAAGTGTCGGTCACTACCAATATAGTTAGTCGTAGCTCGTAGTAAGTTGTAAGGTTAAGTTATAAAGCTAACCAGGCCAAAGGCCCATGGATAAGCCCACTAAGGGTCCATGATCGGCCAAGACTAGAGTATAAGTACCCTCTCCATTTCTTAGAGAGGGTGTTGGTTGTTCATTTGTCACATTTTCACTTAAACTAAGATCATCATTTTTCTTTCTCTCTCTAAGTGTTCATCCAACCACCTCTCTCTCTAAAACTCTAAGTGAATCATTCCATACTTGTCTTGAGATTAGTCTACACTAAACACTCCTTGGCGATTGATACCACATGTTATCCCACTAATAATCCATACATAACTTGATAAGCAAACCCAAATAAGTTTAAATAAGCCAAAAATAATAAAAGAAGAAAATAGAGGAAAATGGATGAACTTGGAATATTAGATTTAGAGAGAGAAAGTTTGGTGAGTTACACAAACAACAAATGGCAACCAACACCCTCTCCATGTGTGGAGATGGTTTCTTTTATACCCTTGGCCTATTACTTGGCACTTGGGCTTTCTTAATGGGTCGGGCTTGGCTTAACTTGGGCTTTAAACCTGAATCATAGACAATATTAGATTACTATCCAAGGCCGTTAATACCCGACTAGCCTATTACATTACAAGACCTATTTGACTTTATAAGACTGATAACTTTCTTGTTTGACTTAATAAAATTAAGGCTAACACCCTGACTTTGTGGAAGATGATGAAGAAGAAAGTGATACTGATGATGAAATAAGTAATGAAGATCTACAAGATGAAAGTGCAGGGATGCATAATCATGCAACTGTGGAAGGAGAAAGTGATGTTGAAGAGGTCTCTGAAACTATTTTTGAGAACGGACAATATCAAGCCCACAAGAAGGATGATCTTAACATTGGACAGAATGATACTCGCTTAGATGATCCATTTAATATTTATTACACATGAGTTTTTTACGACAGGTATTCCAAAAGTAACCATCCCTGAGATTGATGGTTTTGCAAACTTAGTATCCACGCTATTTTCTTTTAATTTTCTTAATTAGTTTTCCAATGCTGCATTCGCAAAAACCTTTTCTTGAATCTGAGCTTTTAAATCAGCATTTTCAACTAACTTACTGTTCAGTTGGACAATCAAAGATTCAGCATGGTCTTTGGTCTGAACTCGAGTCTTTTTTATAGAATCATAAAGATCTTTGTAGGTCTGTTTCAAATGCTCATTTTCTTTATGCAACTTCTCATTCTCTGAAAGTAATTTAGCCACACTATTTTTTAGTTTAATGTTTATTGTTTTTAAAACATCAATTTCCCTTTTAATTTTTTCTTTATTACTTGTTTCATTCAAAATTTGACAATGTTGCCCGAATTTTAAAGCTTGATTTTGATAATTAAGTTCCAGATTAACACAATGTGCTTTCATTTTTGAAAAATCTTTTTGAAATTGAGCAACGGTCTTTTTGAGAGAAATATTTTCAGACTCAAGAGATTGGTATGATTGCTCACTATGTTAGATTGAGTTAATGGATTAAGTAAATGACTTGTAACTTGAGATTTTTTAGCATTCTGGTCAATCTATCTGCCCATATTACTCATATTTGTTAAATCAGGAGTGGTATTGCTATCAACCTTTTCCAACAGATATGTGTCATAAACAGATTCAGATTGCTCAATATGCTGTTGTTCATTAGCAAGTACATTATGTTGAGCAGTCAATTGTACCTGAGCTGATGGCTCTTGGTCATTTGTTGGTCTGATATCTGCATCCACAACATGTGTGGTATAATTCCCTAATATGCTGCTTGTATCATGCTTGTCTGACTTTGTCCCACTACTTTCTGTAACAACCAACCCAGCATCCAATGTTATACCCATATCGACCTTTCCCTCTTGCATCTGATCTGAGTTTCATTTACTGATTTACTGAGTGCTTGCATTTTCTTCTGGATACTTGTTTGTATTTGCAGTTGTTGCGTGTGTTGTTCTTCTGAATCAAAATTCGAAGTAATCATGTCTTTCTTTTCCATGGAACTGTTACACTCATTTAGTTATTCGTCGTTTTGAATGACCCAGTCATCGATACACTTGCCAAGTTTATTCAGTTCATTGAGCAATTACCGTCTGTAGATTTCAGGGTCGCATCTCGTGTAGTCTTTGAAGTGTTGTTAGCATAATTGACTATCATTATCTAAAGAAGTTACATTTTTTAAGTCAAGAAATTCTTTGAATAGTGTTTTAAGTGCTTCAAGACAAGTCTTTGGATCATACCCATGAGGGTCATATCTTGCAGGTTGGCATTCTAGTTTACTCAAATTCTGGTACATCTTTAGACTGAAACTCATGTGTTCTTCACCAAAATACAAACGGAATACGAGTTGAAATTATCGTTCATGTTCTGTTAATAGGAGGCGTAAATCATAGAGTTTTACAAGAAATGACTTGAGTGATTTAAACATTTCCAAGGATTTTGGATGCGGTTTCCATTCTTTTAATTGAATCAGTTGCAGCTCTCTCTCCCTCTCTCTCTCTCTCTCTCTTGTGAATTGGAATTCCAAGATTCCATTGAAATTCGATGTGTGAAATGAAATTAAGGATCTTAAGTAGATTAAGTGATTTTGTTGTTTTGTTGTTGAAATTGTTATTGACGTTGATGTACTTAAGATTAATTAACGATTATTAGAAAACTTAAAAATTAAGACTAATAGTAAAAATTATTTTTAAAACTAAAGGTTAAAATAAAAGATTTGAAAAAATAAAATAAAATAACTAAAAGTTAAAAGATTTGAAAAAATAAAATAAAATAACTAAAAGTTAAAAGATTTGAAAAATTACAAGTTGATTAAACAATTTGAAAAAGAAAAAAAAATTAAAAATTATGTAGTCATTTTCAAGTGATTGTTGTGTGAAATGATGTGAAGGATCGATTCATTGATTAATGAGAATTGTGTTAAATTATGTTTAATTGATGTTGTTTTAAGTGTACTTGATTGTGTTTTTGTGACTAATTAAGTCCTTGTTGTTTGGTTCTTAAGTCAAATTGCACTTTTGGATCAGTCAAATTGCATAAGTTGACTAAGTCAAAGTGCAGAGAATTAAGGTCAAATTGCAAAAATTGACTAAGTCAAACTTCAGATAATTGAGGTCAAATTGCAGAAATTGACTAAGTCAAACTTGGATTAAATTGCAGGTACAAGTGTGCTCAAATCGCATGTACTTGAGTGCCAAATCGCATGTATTGAGATGCCAAATCGCAGGTCAAAAGATGCCAAATCGCAGGTAAGTTTTTGCCAAATCGCACGTCAAAAGATGCCAAATCGCATGCATCTTATGCCAAATCACAGGTCAAAAGAGCTCAAATCGCATGTAGCTTATGCCAAATCGCAGATCTTGGAAAAAACACACTCGAACACCAACTTTAAAAATACCTAAAAAACACAAATTTTAACGTTTTTTCTTGAAATTTTTTGCAAAAGTAACAATGTTTAAGCTATATCAAGTATAAAAACATAAACTATAACATTTTTAACATCAAAATCTTTGTTTCTTAGATTTTTGAGTACATAAGCATTTAAACACAAGTATTTCAAGTTTTTCAAAGATTAAATGCACAAAAGCTACATGTAATCACCCCATGGCGTATGATACCAATTGTAGAATATCAATAACATATACAACAATGAAGATTATGATAGAAAGTTTAGAGAGAGAGTGGAAGGTTTTTCTAGAGAGAGAAATAATGTAATATTAGATTATGAGAAAAATCAACACCCTCTCCATGGAAGGAGAGGGTTTATATACTCCTTA
>BQNB010168334.1:1120-11912 GCA_026074375.1 Tanacetum coccineum
AATGAAGTCTATTTAAGCTTTTATGGAATTTTCTTGCATTAGGGGTATTTTGGTAATTTTACACTTGTTGAGATTTTTAGGTTTTAGAATACAAAAAATACATAGTGAAATAATAGACGTTGTAAATGACCCTAAAACACGGGGTGTTATACAGGCACCTGAAAAGGTGACTGCCACTGACCTATTCTACCTAGGTAGCATGGACCGAGGGGCAGCTAACGTCCCATATTATAACAACCCATAATTTTCATCAATGTAATTATCCATCTATTACATTAGATACAATGTACTATCATTCTATTAATACAAACCACCTTTTACAGGGAAATGTTTTGCTTTACTACATTCTACTATGTAACATTGTTTACATAGCAAACTAAAGTTAACGGGCTCACGCAACCTACCTATGACTATTCTATCTATGAATATGTCAAGCAAACATCATAACATGTCAAGTCAATGATCTATTATCCATTTTATCATATACATTATCTATTTAACATAGTTTTCATAACGATATTACCAAACGAACATAAACCATTAACGTTTATGCCTAAACCCTAATTTCATGTAAGGTACACATCTAAAGTAAATGTACAAGTATCTTAGCATCTCATTTGAATACAGTTTCCCTCTAAAATTAGATATAAGCACTTTTAAGCTCAATGTATAAGTAAGCAAAGCACAAGTCTAAATAAGCCATTTTACCTTCGTTTTTCTTAAGGATTTCATACAAACTAATCAACCTAAGTTATAAACACTTAATGTACAACAATTACATTTCATTTCCCTCCTTATTACACCAATATACATGAAATAAAAGCTCAAAACCCTACCCCTTACAAGCTTGAACCCACGACTTATTTCTTTCCTTTTTACCTATTTTAAACTAAAACCACTAATCATAAACACTAAACTATAATTCTAACACTAATCCTAGACCTTAATCTACCTTAAACCCTAGCCTTAGCTCAAAGAAAAACCCTAAAAACCCTATTCGAGCCCTAATCCTACCCGGCACCCTTTTTCCCTCCATTTTGACCCATTTGAAAACCAACCAAGCAACCAAGCATCACCATGACTGTTAGGATTCTTGATTTGATGAGACAAACTGAATAAAAGAATGAAACAAAAGGACTAGAATTGTAATTAAATAATTCTTCAAGCTGGTAGATAAAGATGAAGATTTCAGAAGATATCAGAAGATCTCCTTATAATGATAAAGATACAAAAGATACAAAAGATATTCTTAAATGTGTAAAAGATATTATTTGTTCTTATCTTCTTATGTAAGCCTTGATATCTCTAGTATATAAAGAGATATCAGGCGTAAGGTTTTAGACATCCATGGATACATAGAACTCTCCCAATGAGAGTCTAGATAGTTACATAGTATAGTCGACTGATGAGAGTCAAATAGTACACCATAGTTAGTTGGTGTAGCCCCAAGTTATAGTTGGGGTAATAAGGAAATCATTCAATAAAGAAAACATTATGATAACATTGATTGTGTTCTTTTTTATTCCGCTGTGTTATCAATCATTGTTATTATTATCCTAGATGGGCTAAACGATTCTCAACATGTGGTATTAGAGCAGGTTGCTCTTGATATCTAGGATCTACAAGGTTTTCATTATAGCCATTGTTCTGCATTCGTGATGGATTTGATGCTTTTCAAAAATATATATTATACTGATCTTGGGTATGATGTCGTGTTTGGATCCACATGCTAACGACCAACAGAAGTTCTTAATAGATGATCAACCTCACGTTGTTATTTAATGTCTTAAGATGATCATTAAAAGCAACAACAAGGATGAGTTTTGGCATGCATGATAAAGCTACTGTTTAAACGTACAAGGTTTATTATTGTTGCAGATTGTATGCAATAGTTTATGCTATTGGGCTACATGTTTTATAAGGTGCTATTTGTGCACATGCTCTTTATATATGTTTGTTGTTCGTATGCTAGTAGGCTCAAAAGAAAAGTTTGTTACTACTGTTCCTGTATCTATGGTATGCAACAATTAGTAACTTTTGGGTTTCATGGTGTTAAGTTTGTTCTGTTATTGGGCCAAGGGGAAAGGTTTTCTTGACACTTTCTTGTTAATAATGGTGTCACTAAAAAACATAGGAGGAAGGAGACTCAAGTATTTTGTGTTGTTCGTAAATAGTACTGCTCGTTGAGAGTTAGTACTGCTACATTTACATGTTAGTACTGCCTTCTATATTTTAATACTACTCGTGCAAAAGAAAGGAGTTAGCACTGTTTGACAGCAACATGAAGAAGATAACAGCAGGGTTCGAATCATGATAGGGTTTCAACTGTAGGTTTTGATTCAGTTCCCAGCAATCATGTGATTTGTTATCAGAACTGATGGTGATGCTCACATGGTTCTATTCATGGTTTAAGGGTCTTTGTTCTTCTTGCCGTAAAAATTTAGGGTTTAATATTTGGTTTCTTTCACAAAACCCTAATGAACAGCTACTGTGTATATTGCCTGGTGCGTGTGTAGAGAGATGTTTGTTTTTGTTTGTGTTAATGATGATGGTAATATACGATGGTGATATACAGGTTGTTCATATTACATAGAGAACAAAGAGATCTCGTTTTAATAAATGAGGGGGTCTGTTATAAGAATGATGAGATTTGGTTTTAAAGAATGAAGATTTGAAACCCTGATTTTTAGGAAATAGTTATGGAAGTAACGTGTGATGTGGATATTATTATTGGGCTTCAACAATGCTTCATATTTTTAATACTGCTTGTGTGTGAATTAGTACTGCCCATGTATTATTAATATTATTTGCTTATATGAAGAAAGGAAGCATGGGCATGCATGATATTGTTTAGGCTCAAGTTAAAAGCAGATGTTTTCATGGTTAATGTTGCTTATGAATTTCATTGGTCTCATTGGGTTTTAGACATGAAGCTGCTATTGGGCTCGTTATATATACTTTGTGTGGGTTTTAATACAGCAGCTATTGGACTTATTTCTATTGGGCTTTAAGTAACAGCAATCACGACATATTCAGGTTAATGCTATCGTTCACATTTTACTACTGCCAAGACAATTACTTAATACTGTTAGCAGGCATTTGTGTTAATACTGCTAGGACGACACATGAAAAGTTAGTACTGTTGCTTGTTTACTTTGTACTGCTCGAAGGTTTTTAATACTGCTAGTGTCGTCCAAGAAAAGCAGTTGGTACCGTTAGTGTTATCCGACATAACTAGTTTGTATCGTTAGCTTTATCAGTTATCGAGTGACTCTCGGTTTTGGATATCGGATAGAACTGTTTCAAACAACAGTTTATTCTTATTGATTTTATGGCTCGTATTTTTGGAGATTTGTTGAAGATGTGATTACGAAGATGATTGATTATCACTTATTTGCTGTTGTAGTTGAGTTTCACAGATGCGTATTCTTATCATATCTTAAAGTCATGTTTGTAGCAGGATATTGACTTTAAAGATAACTTGTTCGTGCTTATAATGGTGTGATGAAGACTTGTCAAAATCTAGCAAAGGTGTGTGATTTTTCTTAAGGTGCTCAATGCTCACATTTGCTATCACTTAGTATGTGTCTCATAGAAGATGAGGATTTTTGTCAAGAGGTTGCGGTCTACTTATATTTCACAGATTTATTTATAAGTTCGATGTCACGTGGATAGTGCAAGACATAAGACACAAGTTTGGGAGATTCAACTTCTTCATCAAATTCATTATACTCTATTTTCTTCATCAGTGATCACTACATAGAGCCTACAGAGTTTGAGATTCAAGAGATGGTAAACATATGGGTTTCAGGGGAAGCTTATTGATTAAATGTTTAACCATCTACATGCACCACTTGAGGGGAAGTGTTTACAAGTTGCATATCTTCAGAAGACCCCTATTGGATGAAGACAAAAAGGGGAAGAAGATTACAGGTTTATTGATTTGCAGCTTATTATATGTGGTGACATGATACAAAGGAAGCTTGGAAGTTTGTTTCATTCAGGGAGATGATTACATCTCAACTTCTCTATTTAAGGGGAAGTTCGTACACGACTTTGTTTGTTTTGTCATCATCAAATAGGGGAAGATTGTTGGGATTCTTGATTTGATGAGACAAAATGAATAAAAGAATGAAACAAAAGGATCAAAGTCGTCATTATAAAACTCTACAAGCTGGTGGAGAAATATGAAGATTTGGTCAAATATTCTACAGGATAATGATTAGGAAACATATTAATGTGGTTTAATGTAATTTAAATAGTTTCCTTATCTATTGATTTACTTCCTTTGTAAGTCATGATCTCTCCCTATATAAAGAGATCATAGACATAGGTTTTAGATATCCATCCATAGAAAACTAGAGCTCTCCCAATGAGAGTCTAGATAGTTAGATAGCAAGTCGACTGATGAGAGTCGAATAGTACACCATAGTTAGTTGGTGTAGCCCCAAATTATAGTTGGGGTAATAGGGAAACGTTCAATAAAGAAAACCTTGTGATAACTTTGATTGTGTTCTTTATTATTCCGCTGCGTGTTATCAATCATTGTTATTGTTCATCCTAGATATATAAGATCTAATCAATCTTGAGCTATAAACGATCTTATCAATTGGTATCAGAGCAGGTTGCTCTTGATATCTAGGATCTACAAGGTTTTTGAAGAAACCCTAAAAATCCTAATTTTCAAGAAATCAATTTGTGGTTAAAGTTTTATGGGTTTTTGAAGATTAATTGCTATAACAATGATTAAAATCGTCCTCTCTACCTTAATTGGTATGTAATACGATTGTAAATCATGGTTATTTTTAAGGGTTTCTTGGTGATGGATCTGGTTCTGTATTTGCTTCATATATCTGATCATCATCTTTGAGTTAGGGTTTCAAGGATGGTCAAAGACTATTAGTGGATCTAGTCTTCGTTTCACTTATACGATTATCATCTTTTTATTCTTTTTCTGGTGCGTATGATAGAGATGTAGTCATGGCAAGTTTTAATATTGAAGGAAGACAAGTATCATGAGGGTTTGTCACCGTATAATAGCTTCTGTTGTAACATATGTCATCAAAACCCTATGTATTGTTCGTGGTTATTAGGGTTTTTGATAAGGTTTTGTTGTGATCAACAAGAAGAACAGAAAACGTTGTGATGATAATGAAACCCTAAACTGGTTGGTATTGATTTATGGATCGTGTTAGGGTTTCTGGTTGCGTGAGAAGAGGTAGAAGTTGAAACCCTAATATGATTTGAATTGGTTTATGTTTCAATCATTGTCACGTATAATGGATGTTGTTATAGAGGGTCTCGTATGGAAGATGGGAATGATTTAAACAGACAGCAGCTGTGTGGTTCGTGGTTAGTACTGATTTTGGGCTTTAAGAGTTTAATGATGAGTGATGGGCTTTGTGTACTTACTGTTGTTCGTAGAGATGGTATTTGATATGAAGAATATCATGGACGAAATCCTAGATCTGGTAGGATGTTCATGTCATGTGGATTGGTTTTTATTCATGGATAGGGTTGTGTGAGAGAACGATCAGACCTTGTGATTGCGTGGTGATGTTCGATGATGAAAAAGCAACAATGATAGAGATCGTGTTATATTGAAGAGATGTGTGAAGTAGGGTATGATGTATACAGTTTATAACTATTTGGGCTCATAGTATATTGTTTGTCCTTGAATGTTTCTACTGTTCGAGCATGTGATGCTTTAAGTACTGCCACAAGGTTCGTTAATACTGCTTGGGGCTCGAACTGGATAATGGTAAAGTTTGTACTGCTGCTTTATATTTTTAGTACTGTTCGAATGTTGACAACAATATTGTGCTAATATTGCTTCGTGTACTGATGGGCTTTAAAGAAACTTGGGCTTAAGAGATACTTTAATGATGCTCAAGTATATATGTTTATGCTGCCTTCTAAATTAATACTGTTGGGCTTAGAAAGGTTAGTACTATTCATTATTAGTACTGCTTGAGTATGGTTAATACTGCCCAAAGTTGATACTGTTCGGAGAAAAAGGTTTATACTGCTAATGTTGTCTCGATAATGGCATGTTAGTAACGCTAGCTTTGGTTATGATATCGGGTAATACAGTTGTTTGGTTTTTGATGGATTTGGATCTAAGGGAGGAACTATTTTTCAAATATGTATATTCTTTTAATTTTATGGCTCGTATTTTGGGGATTATTTTGAAGATGTGATACGAAGACAATTAAATTATTGTTACTTGATGTTGTAGTTTGAGTTTCATAGGTGCGTGTCTTTATCATATCTTAAAGTCGTGTTCTATGGCAGGACATCGACTTTAAAGATAACTTGTTTGTGCTTACAATGGGTGTGACGAAGACCTTTCAAAATCTTTTTTTTTTTTTTCATAGCAAAAAGTGTGTGATTTTTCTTTTAGGTGCTCAATGCTCACATTTGCTATCACTTTAGTATGTGTCCATAGAAGATGAGGATTTTTTGTCAAGAGGTTAACGGTCTACTTATATTGCATAGATTTTATTTATAAGTTCGACGTCACGTGGATAGTGCAAGACATAAGACACAAGTTTGGGAGATTCAACTTCTTTATCAAATTCGTTATACTCGTTTTTCTTCATCAGTGATAACTACATAGAGCCTACAGAGTTCGAGATTTAAGAGATGGTAAACATATTGGTTTCCGGGGAAGCTTAATGATTAAATGTTTAACCATCTACATGCACCACTTAAGGGAAAGTGTTTACAAGTTGCATATCTTCAGAAGACTCCTATTGGATGAAGACAAAAAAGGGAAGAAGATTACAAGTTTATTGATTTGCAGCTTATTATGTGTGGTGACATGTTCAAGGATATCTTAAATCAAGGGGAAGCATTAAAGATTTTGTTTCATTCAAGGAGATGATTACATCTCAACTTCTCTAGTTAAGGGGAAGTTCGTACGCGACTTTGTTTGTTTTGTCATCATCAAATAGAGGAAGATTGTTGGGATTCTTGATTTGATGAGACAAAATGAATAAAAGAATGAAACAAAAGGACTAGAATAGTAATTAAAGAATTCTTCAAGCTGGTGGATAAAGATGAAGATTTTAGAAGATATCAAAAGATCTCCTTATAATGATAAAGATACAGAAGATATTCTTAAATGTGTAAAAGATATTATTTGTTCTTATCTTCTTATGTAAGCCTTGATATCTCTAGTATATAAAGAGATATCAGGCGTATGGTTTTAGACATCCATGGATACATAGAACTCTCCCAATGAGAGTCTAGATAGTTACATAGTATAGTCGACTGATGAGAGTCAAATAGTACACCATAGTTAGTTGGTGTAGCCCCAAGATATAGTTGAGGTAATAGGGAAATCATTCAATAAATAAAACCTTGTGATAACATTGATTGTGTTCTTTATTATTCTGTTGCGTTATCAATCATTGTTATTATTATCCTAGATGGGCTAAACGATTCTCAACAATGACTAACCTACTTTAGCCCATAGCTGCTTATAAGTACCTCAACTCAACACTTGCTCCCCAAGTTGCTTTGCCACCTCCTCGTTGCTTGATCTTAGCCGCGGCTACATGCACCTCTCAAAACCTTTCCCACCTTGCAATCCTACCTTCATAGCCTTCCATAGCTTCTCCTTATCATACCCTAGCTTTCATGAATCACTAACCTACAGCCATGCCACCTCCCTAAGCTAGAAACTTGCTCACCAAGGTGTTCGAGTACTATAAAAGGGACGCACCCTTCATTCTTCAAACTCACACCTCAATTCTCATTTCTACCTCTCAAATAGAGTTCTAAGCTGATCAAGAGAAGCAAGTGAAGTCCCAAGAGCAGAAACAAAGTAAAGAAATCAAGAAACGAAGCCACAAAGATCATATTCTAGGCATACGAGTGCAAAAACCCCATTTTGACCCATTTTCAAATCATTAAGCTTAAACTCAAGTTCTATGAATTCCATTTCTGTTTCAATACTCTTATAATGTTCATATGATCTTAATTATACTTTTGTTAAAAGACTAGAGCTTAAAACCTACGTGTTTTTCCTTTTTGATCCAAACCGAACCTAAGAAACCCTAATTTCACGTTTTCTATAATTCTATAAGCTAAACCCACAAGCAGTTATAATGGACAATTTCTATAAGCTTATTTAACATTCCTATAAGCATTTTATCAATTCTTAAAAGCCCTAACCCGTTAAATTAATTTTTGAAACCAAATGAACCCGTTTTCGCATTTTGAACTCGAAAACCATTTTTATAAGCCACAAGCTTGTAAAAGCTATTTTTCCTAACTTATATTAGCTTATTTTGATAAGCTATAACCTGAAAATAGCTTTTTATATTTAAAAATACATTATTATGGATTTTGGACTAGTTTTGCAAAAGTTTCCATGCATAGGGGTATATATTGTAACTTTTGAAAATTATTAACTATAAGGGCTGAAAATGTCACTTTATAAAACTTATAACTCCAAGGGTCATTCTTGCCAAATTTTAAAGTCAATGGATTATTTTATGTATACTTTATATATTAAAAGGACTAGTTTTGTATTTGATTATAATTCAAGGGTATTTCTTGCCAATTTGACTTTCTTAAAATATAAAATATTATATTTTTGTATAAATTATAAAAATACTACAAAACTTGATTTTATTAAAACACGATATATTTATCATTATTAATCAACGATCGATGTTTATAAAATCAATTACGTTAAGTAATTAACGTAATTAATCATCAACTAGCTTTTGAAAAAACTTAAGATCTTATCGTATCACGTTACTAGGGGATTTTATGTGAGGGGTTTCCATTTGGGTATTTGTTTTGACGAGTTTGCTGGGTTTACGATATAAAGTGCCCTGGCTCCTCAAACAATACTGCGTGGCCTCTGAATTATGATAGCGCGAACAGTGATACAATATTTCCATAATATTTCAATCAAAATGATATTATATTATGACATAAAACATATCCAATCAAACTAAGACTTGACATATTACCCAGGTTGTGTGACAAAGCCGTTACTTTCATTTCAAATACTTTTGCCATCAATTAGATTTCCCTGTACTGTTAAGGTAAGTTCATTGCCTCACTTTTAAATGTCTTTAATATTTCATAAATCCGTGAGGGGGATACATGCTTAAACCATGAATGAAAGTATTTTTCTGTATGCTATATTGATGCATTATTGCCTAAGTACCTACTTTTGCCATTAAGACCCTATTATCATGAACCGTTAATTACTTGTCGGGGTAAGCGCGAATAATGTGAATAGATCTATTTGGGACTGGACTTCCCCATTGGTGTACCTATACTTTTGGTAACCAATAGCACATCATTTGAATAACTTTGCAGGTGTTTGGCAAAGACACCCGTTGGGGCAATTACTTGTGGTTATTGATTAACCTAAGGCTTCGGTGTCATGAGCTTAAAGCAATAATATTATTTTACAAACTACGGGTGTATAACAACGTAACCCACTTTTGAACTTGCATTCAAACTATTTATTATAAACTTATGAATTTCACTCAACCATTGTGTTGACTTTTTAGCATGTTTATCTTAGGTAATTGAGCATCTTATGGCACGGAGTGGCACAGACTTGAAGATGGCGAAACTGTTATCATTCAAACTTTTTGATTTACTGTAGATTTTTACGACCGCTGTTTGTAAAAAACTCTGATGAATAAATGAATGATAACAATTTTTTTTTCCAAAACATCTCTTTATGATTCGTTTTCTATGATTATGACTATTGTACTATGAAATAATACCCCAGATTAGCTTCCGCTGCTATATGTCAAAAATTGGGGTGTTATATATACCGATATCATTATATAATCTAAGTTGATAAGCAAAAGTAGATAAGATAAGATATGTCAGGGTTGCAATATAAGCTTAAGATTAAGACGATCAAGATCATACCGAACACTTTTTCATTATCGTAACTTCATTGAGTAGTCATGAGAGATTTAGCCTCTCATGGCTAAGGGGTTCGTAACAAAAGTACTCTTTACATTAACTTCCATAATTTCAATAACTAGGTAAGAAAACTTCTTCGTTCTTGATCGTTAGATCTTTTTCTTCAAGGGAGGAGATGTTTCTCGGTGTTTTGGTGATAGTAGGGAAGTGTGTGTGGAATGGATAGGATGATTATGAGAAGTAAGATATGAGATGAATGATTTGGTTAAGAAATTTCGTCTCTATTTATAGTCAAGTTTGGATGCCAAGTGCGGCGTACTTAGGAAAAAGTGCGGTGGACTTGGTGAGTTAATACGATAGAATTAAATGATTTTTACTGGAAGTGCGGCGCACTTGTAAATAAGTGTGGCAGTTTTGATGAGTTAATGCAGGTGCATTTAATGGACTTTAATTCTTCAATCTTTGGGAAAATGTGCGGCGCACAATGTTGCAAGTGCGGCAGACTTCGGCTTCAGAGGAAAGTGTGGCGCACAATGTTGCAAGTGCGGCGGACTTCTTGAATTTGGGCTAGAAATCTTTTCTTTTCTTGTTTTTGCCTTCCAAAGTGTTTGGATTCTTGAGCTTGGGTCTTTAGAGTCTTCAAGTGAACCTATAAGCAATTCAAGCTTAATTAAGTATCAAAAGTTTACGAGAAATGATAAAATAAACATAAATAACGCCATAGAAACATGTATAATTTGGGCGTTATAGTAATTGTCTAAAAGTCCATTTTCAATAGCTAAGTTAGATAAGCTTTAGTCAGTTTTAAGGTTTAATTTTGGTTTTTCAAACTCTTTGTACATCAAGCTTAATTTGTTTTAGCTCTTTGAGTTTTCATTTT